>JAJIBD010014403.1:0-42015 GCA_021461705.1 Cryptotis parvus
AATGATCTCTTGAAATATCTAAAACATTATCTGGAAATAAATTCTTCCAAATTATCTTCTAGAAATCTATTTTTATCAAAAAATAAACAATATTCAAAATGATCCCAAGTGGATTTTTCTGAAAAGGTTATTGGGCAGAGTACTTATGCTTTGTCTTTCTGTGAGTATCATGTGTGTACAGTCCGAATGCAAACTGGATTTTCATTGAGGTAATAGATTACTGCACATATTTTTTGTTTTATAGCTAAAATGATTTCAGATCGCTCACCATCATACTGACAACATTCTACTGTCAAAATCTGTTGAAGTCTTTCTTTTAATTTCTACCTCTTTTTGGAAACAGGAGAGACTCACAGACATAGGGCAGAGCTGCTACTGGCTCTCCCTGTGCCTAGCTGCTTACGAGGTGCCCAGGAGGGATGGCGTGTTCTAGCCCTGGCCCGCCACCCCATCAGAGCCTCGCAACAAACCAGACGACCCCCCACTCCCATGAGGGCCTCCATTTTCAAAATCCGGACTTCCCCCTCATCAGAACTCCACCCAGCAGACCAGCCTATTACAGTCCAGCTCGTCCGGCCACTTGTGGCCACTCGGTTCATCAATAAATGCCGGATTTAGAGATGACTACAAAAGAGTATGCCACCTGCACAGCAGAGCCTGGCAAGCTACCCATGACATATTTGATATGCCAAATACTAGTAACAATTATTGATCTCATTCCCATGACCTGATGGAATGTTTTGAGGCTTTTTATGTTCCTGGAGCAAGCAGGTGCCCTTGGGCTCTACTTCCATGAGACAGGCATATGGAGATGTTACTGGTGCCCGCTTGAGCCAAATCGATGATAAACTGGAAGACAGTGATATGGTGATTTGGAAACAGTTCTGAAATGAAAGTTTCAAAACAGTTTATTTTTTGCTAGAAATTTTCTGCTTTCTTGCTATGTTTCTTTTTTATACGAAATATGAGAAATACTGGTTTGTATTTGCTGTTTTCCTTCTTATTTTATTCGCTTAACATTGGTATTTCCGCTCATGAGAGCAAACCCTTGGAGCAATGTTGGACTCGGGGCAGGGGATGGCCAATCCCCTTACTGGGGGAGGTTAGCTCCATGGGCTGCTTCCACATGGGGCCGGCCAAACAGCGCAGCTATGGAAGTTAATAGGTCTGGATGTCTTCCGGGGTTGCAAATTAGCTGAGTCTGGCGTGGGTGGGTCTCTATCTTCCTGAACAACTGGCATGGAGGCGGAGGAAAGGGCAGGGCCCAAAACTCCACTTTGAGTCTGGCCAGCATGGTCTTTCCCCGCTCATGAGAGCAAACCATGGAGCAATGTTGGACTCGGCCAGGGGCTGGCCAAGCCACTTACTGAGAGGTCAGCTCCATGGGTTGCTTCCACATGGGGCCGGCTGAACAGCGCAGCTGTGGGTCTGAAGTGGATGGGTCTGGATCTCTTCCGGGGTTGCAAATTAGCTAAGTCTGGCATGGGTGGTTCTCTTTCTTCGGGGGCAACTGGCATGGAGGCGGAGGAAAGGGCAGGGTCTAAAACTCCACTCCAAGTCTGGCCAGCATGGTCTATCCCACTTCAGAACGACAGCTGTGCTGCTTGGCCATCCCCATGTGGAAGCAACCCATGGAGTTGACCTCCCGGTAAGGGGGCTCCAGCTATTCCCTGGTCGAGTCCAACATTGCTCCAAAGGTTTACTCTCATGCGAGGGTGAGAGACCATGCTGGCCAGACTCAGAGTGGAGTTTTGGACCCTGCCCTTTCCTCTGTCTCCATGCCAGTTGCCCTGGAAGAGAGAGACCCACAAACAGCAGACCACATGTCCTTTGGCGCATGGCCGCAAAGTGGCCACACAATATTTTTATAGATTACTGAATTTTGCATAAGGTTCTTCCCAATTTCTTTCACATTTATACATAGTAAACAGTTATAGACATGTTTTAACTGATACCAGTAAGCCTGGCAAGAAGCCAGAGGAAACCACACATCATGCAGTTGAATCATTCTCAACATCCAGACTCCATAGTTCCTCAGAGCTCCATCCAAGAGAAAACCTGATCTTCCCCCTTTAAGTTTCATCAGTACATGCTCGGGTTGAGAGCCTTCTGCTGAGACTATACCACCTACACGGTAAAAACTGACAAGCTACTGTGTTTTATTTACTTTTTATACCAAAGACTAGTAAGTATTATGGACCTCAGTTCCATAACCTGAAAAATGGTTTCGGTTCCTCCAGTCCCTGTAGCAAGTAGATGCCCTTGGCTTACACTTGCTTGTGACAGGACTAATGGAGATGTTACTAGTGCCCACTCTAGCAAATCTATGAACAATGGGAAGACAGTGATACAGTGATTAGTACTTCCTATTTCTACCCATGTTTTAAGAGACAAGATTTTTTTTTATGACAGCTGACTTGTATTCCATAGTAAATATATACTACAACTTCACTCATCTAGCTGACATTTGAATTTTTCTACACGCTGGCTATTATAAAGAAAACTTATACAATTAAAAAGTTCATATTTGGGTTTTGGTCAAACAGTGTTGCAGCTCCCATCCCGCCACCAGTGCCCATCTCCCACCACCAACGTCCCCGGTTCCCTCCCCCCCCCCAGCCCTGCTCCATGGCAGGTCCTTGATTTCTTTCCATTTCTCTCTCTTTTCTCTTTTCCTTCCCCTCCAGACTATGGGTTAACGAACATACATTAAGGGGTTGTCATGTGTATCTTTTTGCCTCTATTTAATGCTCAGTTCTAGGTTGGCATTAGTACCCTCAACAATTGTTAGCACACTGTTCCATTTCTGTCTTACCTAGCCTCTGAATCCCACACGTTTGTGATAATTTCCACCTTTGACAGGACCTCCTGATATATGTTTCCACTTGACCTTGGATATTGGTATCATAATATGTACCTATATATTTATGTTATGCAGATAAATGCAGTCATTCTGTATCTGTCTCTCTCCTTCTGGCTAATTTCGCTCAACATAATCTTCTCCATGTCCATCCATTTGTTGGCTGAGTCCAACATTGCTCCAAGGGTTTGCTCCCATGAGCGGAGGAGAGACCTTGCTGACAGGAGTCAAGTGGAGTTTTGGGCCCTGCCCTTTCCTCTGCCTCCCATGCCAGATTCAGCTAATTTGCAACCCATGAAGAGATCCAGACCCATATATATATATATATATATATATATATATATATAAATCCATATATACCCATATATATACCATATATACTGATATATATGTGTGTGTGTATATATATATATGTGTGTGTGTGTGTGTGTGTGTGTGTGTCACTTGATCACTTGAATGCCGTTATTCATCAACTTGCTCGAGTGGCACAAGTAACTTTTCCATTGGACCCTATCATATGCCAATGTAGCCCAATGGCATATATATATATATTATATATATATATAGATATAGATATAGATATATATAGTAACACCTCTGTAAAGTAACACACAGTCCACCATTCTGGATGGGGCATATTTAACAAGGCTAAAGAGGGCAGTGCTCAAAATACATGTTTTGATAGCGTATGATCTAGGGCCCGCATTCACAGTGCATATTCTCTATCCCTTGGCAAACTCCTTGACCAACAAACTATGTATGTGCAACATGACAACACTAGCACTTTTTTTAAACTATAGCCAAATTACACAGCGAAGCAGACACACAAAAAATAAGTAGTAGTTTTTTGTAGTGATTAATCAAATGATGGCTTAACTCAAAACCACTTTTGTCGGGAGCTGCTGGGGTCCCCAACAATACCATGAAGAGAGTTCCCTTCTACCTCCACAGGCAGCGGAGAATGGATGAAAACTCAGGTATCCATCGCAGTTTTAAAAGGCTTTACTATCATAGGTTTTGATATACAATCCAAGAACAGCAAAAACTCAGGACTCTATGTCCCTGCTGGGCCCCAGCCATGTGTAGACCAAGATGGCAGCCACCATGTGTTAAAGCCCAACAGAGAACAGACAAGATAGAGAGAGAAAAATGCCAAGGAAAGCAAAATGGCAAAAAGGCCCCTTCTTCTTATCCTAGCTTCTTTTTATAGGGTGAAACTGTCAAAAATCTTCCAGCCCAGCCCATCCTGGGTTGAGCTATCTAGAGATGAAGCCAGGTAAATGACCCTTTTGAAATGTAGATCTTTAGGTGGGCCTTAGGCTCAAGCTTCACAAAATCGGAGGTGATTTCCAGAGGCAAAATCTCCCTAGCAGAGAAAGGAGGTGCTGCGTCTCTGAACCAGAAAACAGTTCAGAAAGTAATTTGTAGGAAATGGCACTAATACTTTGTACTATGAATATATAGCTAGCTGACCCCAGGCTCTGGATTCCACTAAGGCCCAAAATCCATAAGAATAATTCATTTTGTCATTACCTTTAGAGTCAGAGACACGTTAGTTTGCCTGGAGGTGCACTGGCATGTCTCTGAACTAGGAGAATTGATTACATTATGGTTGATCCAACATGGCCAAGTACTCTTGGGATATCTACATGTATGTCCCATGCAGGCACCCATGGGAACAAAACATTGATCTGGGGCAAGATTCATGATAAAAAATATTTATGCCATATAAAATTATGAATCAGTCCAATTCTGCCCAAACTCCCATTGTGTCTCCTTCGGAGATTCCCCAAAGGCAGGGACCAGCTCTCCACATAAGCTAAGTATAGCTGGAAGCTAAGGTTCAGTAGGGCATGTCACCCAACTCTTGTTAAAATACGGAAACAGTTAATTTAAGTTTAGATAGATACAAAAAATAAAGTAATAATTCACTGATAAATGATACAGTAAATATACCCAGAATAAATACTATAACATTTATGTGTCAATTGTTTATATGTCTATAATTCATAAATCAACTGTTATGTTTACATGTCATGTGTATTTGTTAAATAAGTTAGGGTGAGAATAGAGAACAGGAATCTCCACTGTGCCACCCTCATTGTATCATCTTGGAGGAGGACCAGAATTGGAGGGAGAAAACAGCATTATTGGGTAATGAGGCAGAATGTTGATAGGTTTTATTTTTAATTTTACCTACTCTTACACACTGTGGGTTCAATACATACATTTAGAAGTTATCATGTGTTTCATTTTGCCTGCATTCAATGCTAGGTTGGTATTATCACTTTGGGCAATTATTAGCACACTGTCCCCTTCTCTGTCTTACCTAACCTCTGACTCCCAAATGTTTGTGGTAGCTTCACCTTTGACAAGACATCCTGATATATGTTTTGCCTGACTTTGGGTATTGGTTTCATCTTGTGTGTGTGTGTGTGTGTGTGTGTGTGTTTGTGTATCAAGCAAATAAATACAGTCAATCTATATCTGTCATTTTCCTACTGCTAATTTCACTCAACATGATCCTCTCCATGTTCATCCATTTATAGGCAAATTTCATAACTTCATTTTTTCCCAACAGCTGCATAGTATTCCATTGTGTAGATGTACCAAAGTTTCTTTACTCAGTCATCAGTTCTGGGAACTCTGGTTGTTTTCAGATTCTGGCTATTGTGAATAGTGCTGCGATGAAAACAAAAGTGCAGAAAGATTAACTGATTCTCTAGACAACAGTTAATTTTAATTTAAAATTGCCCTTTGATAAAGTAAAGCAGACTTATTTCAAATATAAATTTTAATAAAGCACTTAAGAAAACAGAAATTTATGAATGATAGTATAAAAGTAACTCTTTTGGAGCCAGAGTGATAGTCCAGCGGGTAAGGCATTTGCATTGCAAGTGGCCGGCCAGGGTTCAATCTCCAACATCCTATATGGTCCCCTGAGCATTGCCAGTAGTAATTCCTGAGTGCAGAGCTGGAAGCAACCCCTGAACATCGCTGGGTATGAACCAAAAACAAATAAATAAATAGATAAATAGAAAACTAAAAAAAAACCTCTTTAACTCACTCCATTATAACTGAAGCTTATATTCTACTTTTAAATTCTTTTAGTTATAAGATTTTCACTGATAAACAGAATATCTATGAGCACTAGAACTGCTCTCTCATTTTCCTGCAGGATTGTTTTATGTTTTATAAAATTAATTATTATTTATCTACATGAATTCCTTTAGATTCATACACAGAAATCTTTCAAGAAATTTTCTCAAATTAGAAAAAAAATTTTTTTCAAATGAAAGTTTTCACATACATAAAAAAGTGGTGATTGCAAGAATGGTGTTTAGGAAATTTTGGATTTTCTTATTTTGGATATTTTATGTACTTTTCTTACATTTTGCATCTTTGATTATTTTCAAAGATTATTTTCTGCATCTTTCATTATTTTTGTAGTTGTTTGTGAAATAATTTCAATTCATACTGCTACTAAAGAAATAAGTAAGAAGATTGACATGTTATATTCACACACTAACATTTTTATATTTAATTTTTTAATTGTATTTAATTTTATGTACTTAATTTTTTAATTTTTTATTATACCACCCTGAGATATACAATTAAAAAGATGTTCATGTTTGGATTTCAGTCATACAGTGTTCCAGCAGCCATCCCTCCACTGGTGTCCATTTTCCTCCACCAGTGTCTACTGATTCTGACCCCCTCCGTAGCCTGCCTCTATAGAAGGCACTTTGCCTATTTTCCTTTCTCTCTCTCTCTTTCTCTCACACACACATAAACACAAACACATGGACACACACATGCATGCTCATATACACACTCTCTTTCTTCTCTTATACTTTGTGGCTTGTCTCTGTCTTACCAAACCCCTGATATTTGCAGTAGATTTCACCCATTGACAAGACTTCCTGATCCATGTTTTGCCTGGCTTGGATATGGTATCATACTAATATTTTTTTAGGGGAGAGTGTGAACGCAGTCCCCCACTACCACAGATTATGCAGTTAAGTTTCCCACATTATGGGTAATCTCATCCGAAGTGCAATGGATAAGTCACACCCTGGGAAAACCACCTTCATGCCATGGTATCTTCCCTGCCAGGTAAGTAATACTAATTTTTTTTAATCCTGTACATAAATGCAGTCATTCTATATCAGTCCTGTTCCCTATGGCTAATTTCACTCAGCATGATACTCACCATGTCCATCCTTTTTATATTTCATAACTTTGTTTTTCCTATCAGCTTCATAGTATTCAATTGTGTAGACGCCTTAGATATTTATCTGGTTGTCTGTCTTGGGGACTGTGGTTGTTTCCCAATTCTGGCTGTAGTGAATAGTGCTTCTATGAACATAGAAGTGCAGATGGTGTTTCTGCTGTTTGTTTTGTCCCATTTTGGTCAAATGGGAGCTCAAAGTTGAACCAGTCATCAACATTAACAATGGATGAGAGTCCCTTTCTCATAACATCCAGGCCAGCACTTGTTCTTGCTCTTTTGGATATGTGCCAGTCTAAATTTTATTCCTACTTTGTTTTGTTCAGTCTCCATTCAAGGAATTCTTGACCCAACAACAGAGTAATCAAAACTTTTTGAAACCTCAAATAAGATTTTTCAGTAATATACTTAGAAAAGTGTAGTGATGCCAAATGATAGATTTTAATAATAGCAAGATTTCCTACATGTACATATATATGTATGTGTGTACCTATTCATCTAGCTGCTACGCCTCTGTGAAACTAAGCCCAGCTATGCTGTTTCAGCTTTGATTCATCTGAAAAAATATATATACACATACATACATAGCTACCTGTGTCGTATTTGATATGCCAAATACCAGTAACAATTATATACCTCATTCCCAAAACCTGATGGGATGGTTTGTGCGCTGTATGTTTCTCGAGCACAGATGCACTCTACTAACATGAGACAGTACATATGGAGATATTACTGCTGCCTGCTCAAGAAAATCCATGATGAACGGGAGGATATATATATATATATATATATCACATACAGTGATATATATATCACTGTATTATACAGTGACATATATCACATTTTATATATAAAATTTATATAAAATGTTTATATATAAAATGTGATATATATCTATATATCTATATATATTTATATATCTATATATATACATATAGGTTCATCTGCAAATGCAAGGACTGAGAGCCTAACTACTACCAAGAGTATCCCACCTGCATGGAAGAACCTGGCAAACTACCCTTGTCATATTTGATATGCTAAAAACAGTAAAATTAACAGACATTATGTCCATATCCTGCAGTAATGGTTTGAGACTCTTTGGGTTCCTGGGTGAGCATGCGCCTTTGAGATACACTAGCATATGGCAGGGACAAATGGAGATGTTACTGGTTCCCACTCGAGCAAATCAATGAACGGGAAGACAAGTGATACAAGTGATACAAGTGAACATTTAGTAATAATAAATGATAGATTTCAGTAACAGTCCTAGATCTTTTTTAAGCAAATTCTGTACTGGGAAATAACATTTTAAAGATATAAAATAATTCAAATATCATTGTATCTCAAGATTAATAATTTTAAAAAATACATCAGATTAAAAGAGTTAGTGCACTTTATTAAGAATAGTGGGACAAAATTTTTTCTTCTGATTGCCAAAAAGTTGAACTCATCTTAGATAAAAGGAAATTGCCCTTACAGAGTTTTGGGAAATTCATATTTCTTGTGATATTTATGGGCAATAATTGCAAGAAAGTGAAGAGAATTATATTTCTAGACACTTGAAATAAAAATAGTCTGGCACATAGTCACTTGTCACTTGTCTTCCCCTTGTTCATCAATTTGCTCAAGTGGGCACCAGTAACTCCCTCATTAGTTGGAAATGAGGTCCATTATTGTTACTGTGTTTGGCATATCTAATACACCATTGGTAGCTTGCCATGTTCTGCTGTGGCTCTGGGTTCATCCAGTCTTTTTCTTTGCTAGACCATCAACTATCCAGAGCCCACAGTGCAGAGCCCTGGGGGTATAGACAAGTCTGTCTCCTGTCTGTCACCTGCTGACGCAGCTGGGCACCACAGACACACCTGCAACACCTCCAGGGGCAGAATGGCACATAGTAACCAAAAAGAAATAGGGAAATCTTAGGCAGAATATAGCAGATTAGATAGAGACTGAGTTGAATGCCAACTGTATGGGAAGTGCTCCCTTTACTCCTGTGTATGGACAGAAAACCAGTCAAGCTCCTAAAACTGTCGATAGCTCAGATTGACATGAAATTGGACCAATGTTGATAAGAGGTCCAATTTATTCTACCTATATAACAGATATAGTAATGGAGGAATATTTTAGTAAAATACTTGATGCACACATGCATTTTCTTTTAAGATTCAGTGATATTACTAGTGCACAAAGTTGGTTCTTTTATTAAGTTGGCTACCTGGAAATGCAGAGATAAATTGTGCGGTCAATGGCAATAAATAATTCATTCTAGATACTATAAAGCACATTATTGTTCTTTCTTCTAATTGAATTTTGAATAGCCTTTATACTTAAATTGGCCTGCATTGGATATATTTTAATATTATATGCTGGTTCAAACCAATTTGAGGTTAGTTATACCATAAATCATAATGAATAAATACTAAATTAGTGGATTAATTAGAAAATATCTATTGCTTTAAACTCAGATTATCAACAAATTTTAACAAACTGCAATGCCGCATACAAAATGCACTAATTAAAAAAGGTTAATAGTATCTAACACTTGAGGAAATTAAGCAATGAACTGAACTTGACCTGTGAATCATAAATTCCTTACCTATATGCTCTTGAAGAAGCAATATTTGAGTAATTGAGCATATTTTTCTTACTGAATTGGCAAAAAATGCCTGTAAGATAAAGAAGCAGCCAGTTTGCCTCACAGCAATCATATTTAATGTAAGCAGAAGACCAAGAGATGATTTAAATTCATAGACTGACCAAGAAAAGTCTTGTACTCATGGTTAAAGAAGTATCCCTGGAGAGTATCAACTTACATATTCTTGCTCAATGACTAAGTTAATGGATAAACAATCCTTGCATTTAGTTTAGCTTTAATAAAGTTGTGTAAAACTTAATTTTACTCTGCGATGCTTCTGAAGAAGCTTGTAATTCTCTCCTGAAAGTGCTTTATAAACATTGAACTCCCCCGTCAGCTCAGTAATAAAGTACAGTTCTTTACCCAGTTCAGAAAAATAGATTGTTTAATAGTCCATCTTCTGTTCTTTGCATGGGGAATTTACCACCTGACTGCCTATGTATGTGTCTGAAAAAGCTACTTGCCTTCTGAAGCTACATTTCCCTGGTCAGATAGCTACAACATGGGGCTTTTTCTTTTCACAGAATCATCAGCAATAACCAAGTCTCACAATAAACTTTTTAAAAGACCATTCAATTTTAAAGTTAACAAAATGCCAATTTTCAATTTTCTCACTCTGACCCCAAAGACATGAGTGATTATAGGTTAAACACATGTGTGATTCAATTAGAGATCACTTGATCACTTGAAATTTCATTATTCATCGATTTGCTTGAGTGGGCACCAGTAACATTTCCATCTGGCCCTATCACATGCCAGTGTAGCCCAATGGCATCTGGTTGCTTCAGGAATATGAAGAGCCTCAAACTGTTCATTCATGCTCTTGACAAAGAAGTCTGACCATTTCGTAGGTGGGCGGCCACATGATCTTTTGACATCCTGTAGGATCCAGTCGGTAACGGCTCTAGTCTAATGGTAATCTCCAAATTGCATTACATGTCCAGTCCATCTGATTTTCGATGCCTTGGCAAATGAGACAGTGTCCCTGACTCTGGAACAGTGACGGAGGTCGGAGCTTCGATTCCTTCTTTCACTTGAGTGAGGAGTGCGTAACTCTTTCGATGCCTCTTTTGGAGACCGAATAGCATTCTCATCCTGCTTTCATTTAGAGAAAAATTTTAATAATATTTTTTGGACTCATGAAAGATGATCTAGGGAGCACTAACGACCCTTTGCCCCACTATTAACTCTTTGAAGAATTGCTAGTGGTTCAATACAAGTGCTGAGACACAGTACTTCTACAGATATGCAGTGCTAGAGATACCCAGGGCATAGAGTCTGGGGCACTAGGGATGTTGCTTAATGATTCACTGAGGAGAAAGTGATGCTTGGAGTTGAATCTGGGTTAGGAATGTGTTAAGTATTACTATGATATGTACTGATTCCTGTTCATTCTACTGGACACAATTCAGTAAATTCTTTCCTCCCCTCCCTCCCTCCCTGTCTCCCTTTCTTCCTTCCTTCCTTCCCTCCCTCCCTCCTTCCTTCCTTCCTTCTTTTTCCTTCTTTTCTTCCTTACTTCCCTCCCTCCCTCCCTCCTTTCCTTCCTTTCTTCCTTCCTTTCTTCCTTCCTTCCTTCTTTCTTTCCTTCCTTCCTTCCTTCTTTCCTTCCTTCCTTCCTTCCTTCTTTCCTTCCTTCCTTCCTTCCTTCCTTCCTTCCTTCCTTCCTTCCTTCCTTCCTTCCTTCCTTCCTTCCTTCCTCCTTCCCTTCCTTACTTTATTCTTTCTTCTCTTCCTTTCCTACCTCTCTCTCTCCCTTCCTCCTTACCCCCGACTTCCCTCGCTCTCTCCCTTCCTTCCTACCTTTATTCCATTTTCCTTCCTTCCGTTCTATTCACCTGGAAATATGGTCAATATTACCATTCATTACATAAATTCGAATATAAACTTTGGTGAGATATGATTTCACATGCATTAAGACATATACTTTCAATAAAGAAAAGAAAATATCAAGTGTTTCTGGCCCTGAAAAAATTAAACCAAGACCCTATAAAGAGTTGATGCAAAATACAAAACCACCGGGAGAAAAGGCAAATTAATGTAATAAATTGAAATAGGTAAATTTATAGAGATGATTTAAAAATGCACAGAATGCTTAGCTCACAAAAACACCATGAGTTTCACTTCCAGTATTTTGTGCACCTTGAGCAACACCAGTGCAGTCTGTGGTCATCAGGGATTTGGAGGCAAAACACTCAAGCTGTCAGGCATGTACTTTGTGGCTAAGAATTCATACGGAACTCTTCCTAGTTTAAGATAAAAACATTACAGTTGGGTGCGCCTATTCAAAAGAATCAAAAAGAATCAAAATAGAGCTTCCATTTTGTGAAAATTCCTGATTGCGGGTACTCATTCAAAATAACTGAAAACAGTGCCCCTGAATACAGAAGTAGGTGATTCTTTTCTTGCAGCCAACTTGCATTCAACCTAGCAAAAATCTATGTTGTTCCCAAAGTCACCAGTTGTGATCCCTGAGCACAGAGAAAAGAAGTAAGTCCTGAGTACTGCCAAAACAAAATAAAAAATGCAATAACTGAGCAAGGTTTGCAGGAATTTATCAGCTCTGTTATTAATAGCAGCACTCTTCAAAATAGTCAAGAGGTGGAAACATGTTGGATGTTTATATATTAATGAATTAAAAAAAATCCGTGTATATATATACATACACATATATAAATATATGTAAATATGTAGAGAGAAAAAAATATTCAGTCTCGCAAAAGAAATAAATTCTGGCATATAATACAGCATAGATGAAACATGAGGGCATTGCTGTAAATGAAATATGAACATAAATATTATATGATTCTATTATATGCAGCATCTAGAGGTTATTTATAAAAATAAAGCCTAATGCTGTGTCTCAAGGGAATACAACAATTAAAAAGGAGTTTTGAAACATTACTTCAAGAAATAAAAGAGGACAAAAGGAAGTGAAAACATATTCCCTGCTCATGATCAGGAGAACCAACTTGTCAAAATGGTAATATTCCCTAGAGCTTTATGCAAATTCAATGTCATCCCTATAAGGATACCCATGACATTCTTCAAAGAAATTGACCAAACACTTATGAAATTTGTATGGAATAATAAACCCCCATACCAGTCCTGGGAATATACCTCGGGAAGACAAAAACACACAGCGGAAACACCATTCACCCTTTTATTTTCATAGAAGCACTATTCACAATAGCCAGAAACTGGAAACAACCAGTATGCCCAAGAACTGATGACTGGATAAAGAAGCTTTGGTACATCTACACAATGGAATACTATGCAGCTGTTAGGAAAAATGAAGTTATGAAATTTGCCTATGAATGGATGGACATGGAAAGGATCATGTTGAGTGAAATTAGAAGGAAAGAGAACATGTGTGAATAAATGTCAAAAGGGCTAATACCAACCTAGAACTGAGTATTAAATACAGGCAAAAAAATGCACATGATGGCCTCTAAGTGTATGTAGTGCAATCCAAAATGCATGAGAAGGAAAGAGAGAGAAAGGAGAGAGAAAAAGATAAATAACCTGCCATTTAGGCAAGCTATGGGAGGCGGGAGGGAATTGGGGACATTGGTGGTGGGAAATGGGCACTGGTGGAGGGTGGGGTGCTGGAACACTATGTGACCAAAATCTATAAACATGAACAATGTTGTAATTGTATATCTCACGGTGGTAAATAAAATATTAATAAAAAGGAGTTTTATTTCTTAACTGTAGAATTGCAACTTCAAGGTAAAAAAATGGCATTTTAAGGAAACAAAATCATCAAACCCCACTGGACAATATTCTTTGACATGGTTAGAATAATATATATATATATATACATATAATTTATATTTTTCTATAATAATGAGGAAAAACTAAAAGTGTGATAGTATTTATTGTTTTACTAAGCAAAAATGGAACTTGAGAAAAAACACAATATTTTATTTTATTTTGTTAATTTTTTATTTTACCAACATGAGAACATTACAAAGATATTCATAATTGGGTCTCAGTAATATATTGTTCCAGCACCCATCCCTTCAACAGTGCCCATTCCCAACTACCAATGTCCCCACATTCCCACTCTCCCAGCTCCAGAGCAGGCATTTCTTCCTTCACTCCCTTTCTCTCTGTCTCTCTCCATCTCTCCTTCATCTTCCCCAATCCTTATTATACCATGTGATATATAGAATTACAAGGATGTTCATAATTGGGTCTCTACAATACAGTGTTCCAGAATCCATCCCTCCACCGGTGCCAATTCCCACTACCCAATTCCCAAACACACCCACCCAAACCCTGCTGCCCCCATTGCAGGCGCATTTTAATTATCTATCTCTTTGTCTATGTCCAATATTTCCCAATCTCTCTTCTATTACACTTTATGGCTTGTCCTATGTATAATAATAATGTATGATGTATCTATCTGATTATTTAATAGTGAGTTCTAGTGTTATATCATAATTCCTCATTCCCTATAACTTCTCCAGTTTGATGCAAATAGAATGATCTTTGAAGTGTACAAGTGAGAAAGATCCTGAAAGGACCTGGTGCTAAAATACATCAAGTCAAATATTTAACAGTGGCAGCAGAGCCTTTTACTTTTCCCCCAGGGACTCCATAGGGCCGCTCACCATGAGGCCGAGCTGCACAGCCTTGGATCTGGAGTCTCTGTCTTGCGATGGTTGACTGTGGTGTCTGGACCTCAGGGCCACACCCACTGGGCCCAGAGGCTGGGGACTGAGTGGAGGCCCTCAATCCTTGTTTCAAGTCCAGCAGACACAGCTGCCACATGGCGAGCAGGCCCTGAGGCGCTGGCCGAGTCTTTTACAAAAACACAATATTTTAGATTTTGACACTGATAATACCATCCGTACAGTAGCAAAGTTTGGAAATGTTGGTTATTAAGGCAATTTAGAATTCCTAGGGAGACCTGGGATAACTTCACAGAAGGTTCTAGAATGATAAGAGGAAGAAACAAAATTGCTTGAGTTATGAAGAGGCTGGGATGAAAATCAAGGTTCCTGCATGTGGCTCAGGGGTGTAAGTTTTACATACTAAGAGTGTGGCTTGAAGGAGGGCAACAGAATGTCATTTGTCAGGTATGTACATACAAACCCAAGGGACTCTCACTGTATGACTGATTATTGTGACAGACAGAAATGGAAATATTTGGCTGAATGATACAAGAAGAGATGCACATCACAATGCTGATTGCTGTGCATAATTCATCATTTAATACAATTTAGGCTGGTTTAGTAAGCCACTATTTCCCCCTCTGATGCTTGTGAACTTCAGACCAGAGTTAGGTAATATTGCCGTTGAATGCCTTGTTCAGAAGGTCAGCACTGATTGTTTTTGTCTTTCACTATTGTAAACAGTAAAGCGCGCGTGGGGGACCAGGTGTGATGGCGGCTGCTGGGTGGAGTTCTGACGAGGAAGTCGAAGTGGAAGGCGCCTGGGGGAGGGGCGGTCTGGCTTGTGTGAGGCTCTGCCGAGGTGGTGGGCAGGGCTAGACCCGCCAGCCCCCGACGCCTCAGGACGGCTGTGCACATATATAGCTATGATCTTCATTTTATTCATATCCTTATTTGAAGGAAGTGTTCTAAAATTTTGTCCTTCAGGATTGGAGAGAATACATTGAGTATGGCACCATGAGTAGGGCCAAGATGAGTTCAATCCTTAACACCTGATATGATATCCAAAGCCTTCATATCAGTTATATAACTAGAGTGATCCCTAAATGAAAAGCCAAGAAGAAAGTTGTAAGAACTACTGTTCACAGGCTCTCCCCCAAAAAAAGTAAATGCAAATCCTTAATGAGATATCTCCATATAAGAACATGTCACTGCTGCAATTGATCTGGTCCTACCTTAGCAAAGACTAAAGGGCCTGCAAAAATATTCAGATTGGGCTTATTGTTTAGTTATGGATTCTAGATATGACATGATTACTTCATACTTTAGCACATTAGACTCACATTTGGATCTCATTGTTTTTCATTTTCTTTTATTTTCCTTAGATTTGCGGTCACAACCCACAATGCCCAGGGGTCACTCTGACTTTCCGCTTGTGAAACCATGTGGTAGCAGGAATAGAAATAAAAGCTTATAGTAAGACTCATGCACACTATAACTTCTTTATCAGGAAAATTCTGGTTAAAGGATGAAAACCAGTATCTCCTTAGGGAACTCTATCACGTAAATGTTGTCAATACATTTCATAGTGTAGACATTTTCTTGGTTGTTCATTTAACAGTCAGGAGATTAGGAGATAAAAGATGACCTAATCTTTAAGATTGTGGCATCTAGCAAGTGGTTGGTGATAATGTACTTCTGGCAGCCATTTTAAGCCAGCAGATCCAGCGTACATATTTTAGGAAGGATGCATGCCAAAGTTAGCTTGGATACTATGCCAAGGTTTCACTTAATACAAGATGTAAAGGACATCTGGGAACAGAATGCCAGACATAGAGACCATGTGAGTGTCTTTCTTGAGGAAAGCACAGAGAATTCAGTGGTTGCATTCCTAAGAACATATAGCCTGGGCTGAGAATTTCAGTGTATAACTAGCTAAACAGAAGTTAATGGATAACATAAATTTCCGAGATATGCATAAAGCTCAGAATAAGGTTGCTGCACTTCTTCATGGATGAAGATTCAAGGAACCCAATGACAATACTTGGAGATGTTTCATAATGCTCAGAATGAGGTTGCTGCACTTCTTCATGGATGGAGACTCTAAGAACCTCATGAAAATACTTGAAGTTGATAAGTTTTAGGAAAAAAATTGGCAGGAAGATGTCTAAGAAAGTTTCATGTTATAGCATCAATTGGTATAAGTCAATTATTAACTGAGAAATGGGCTGATCTGGCAATCCCCAAGAACCCAGTAGATTTTTAAACTACTATCCCTGATGGTATCGTTATATAACAATCTTGACTTTCACTGTATCACTGTCTTCCCGTTCATCATTGATTTGCTCAAGCGGGCACCAGTAACATTTCCTATGACCTGTCTCATGCAAGTAGAGCCCAAGGGCACCTGCTTGCTCCAGGAACATAAAGAGCCTCAAACCATTCCATCAGGTCATGGAAATGAGGTCTATAATTGTTACTGGTATCTGGCATATCAAATCACGACACGGGTAGCTTGACAGATTCTGCCGTGTGGGTAGCATACTCTTGTAGTCATCTCAAAATCCAGCATTTATTGATGAACCGCTGCCACTTGCAGTTGTGCGAGCCGGCTGTGATAAGCTGGTCTGCTGGGTGGAGTTCTGATGAGGGGGAAGTCAAGATTTGGAAAATGGAGGTCCTCATGGAGTGGGGGGGGTCGTCTGGCTTGTTGTGAGGCTCTGCTGGGGTGGCCAGCCATGGCTAGAACTTCGCCATCCCTCCCGGGCACCTCATGAGCGACTGGGCACAGGGAGAGCCAGTAGCAGCTCTGCCCCCATATCTGTCTCTGGATCAGCATACCTGGTCCGGATTAAAAAAAAGACTGCAGCAGGGTGGATCTCTGAGTTTATCAAACAATATTCAGAAATTTATTGAAAGTTATAGGAGTTTGAACAAGGTGGGACATTACCCTGTCCAACATTTATTTTCCTCTTATTTCTATACCTCAGCAATGCACAGACCCCACATTTGGCCATATCCAGAAACAATTGATTAATCTTTACAGGGCCTAATGGCTCAGTATTTAAGCTGATAGTGTGATACAGTGAGACTCAGGGGTCAGCAGGCCACATTGGATTGTATTCAATGAAACATGGTTCAGGAGCCCGAACTCAGGCACTGACACTTGAAGAAATTCCCTTTACACTTTCAGCTATCAGGGCTGGAGAGATAGCACAGCAGGGAGGGTGTTTGCATTGCATGTGGGTGTCCAACCGGGTTCACTTCCCAGCATCCCATATGGTCCCCTGAGCACCGCCAGGAGTAATTCTTGAGTGAGTAGCCAGGAATAACCCCTGAATATTGCTGGTGTGACAAAAAAGCAAAAATAAATAAATAAAATAAAAGAAACGATAAACAGAGATAGATAGGTAGGTAGATAGAGATAGATAGATAGATAGATAGATAGATAGATAGATAGATAGATAGATAGATAGATAGATAGATAGATAGATAGATAGATAGATAGATAGATAGATAGATAGATAGATAGATAGATAGATAGATAGATAGATAGATAGATAGATAGATAGATAGATAGATAGATAGATAGATAGATAGATAGATAGATAGATAGATAGATAGATAGATTGATAGATAGATAGGTAGGTAGATATGTCAGGAACGCCGCTGGGGTCCCCGACAGTGTCAGGACAGAGGTTGTCTTCTACCTCCGAGGACGCCGGGAGAACAGATGAAAACTCATGAGTCCGGTGCAGTTCCCAAAAAATGGCTTTTAATAGTACAAAAGCTCTTCCACAGCACTCCAATATAATGAACAAACTTTAGCTCTGGTCCGAACTTAGACCATACAAAAGAGCCTAAGTCTCCCACCAAAAGAGAGAGAGGATCTCACCCGATCTGAGTCCTACCCAGAAGAAGGAGCAAAAGGCCGAAAGCCAAAAGCCAAAAGCCGCAGGAGCCAAAAGCTGAAGGCTGAGGAACCAAAAGGCAAAAGGTGAAAAAGTGAAGGTGCCTCAAGTCAGCCCTTTATATAGATAGATATAGATAGATAGATAGATAGATAGATATGATACACTTTCACTCACCTCTCCTCTATTCTTTTTTTCCACACCCGGCGATACTCAGGGGTTACTCTTGGCTCTGAACGCAGGGATTAGTCCTGAGAGTGCTCCGGGAACCATATGCGACATAAGGGATTGAACCTGGGTTGGCCACATGCAAGGCAAATGCCCTACCCACTGTGCTATTGCTCTGACCCTACGTCTCTTGTATTCTTTCTCATTAATGAATATGCTAATTTAATCTTACCAGACAAGAGAGTTTTTAAAGAATGACATATGTTTCTAAGATATTTTCAATTAGGTGTGTGATCAGAACTTGGTTGAACTGCTTGATTACCCTCAATTCAAAAATAGCACTTCAAAAAAGGCATTGTCTGGAGAGCAGTGATGAAGATAACTGCAAGGTACACAACGGTGGGGGTATTTTCATTTTCATAGCAGTGAGAACATACCAGTGTACCAAGAATATATGCCAACATAACTTTAAGTTTTCAATATGCTTTATTTCAATACCCTCTTACTTCAATGAAAATATATAAGCTAAGGACCAGGATAAAATACATCATTAAACAGGGTTCTTGCCTTGCATTTAGTGAACTGGGTCAATACCCACCCAGCACCCGTATGGTCTCCAGAGCCTACCAGTAGTTGTACCTGACTGAGTACAGAACCAGGAGCAAGAACTGAGCACAGCTCAGTGCAGCCCTCAAGCAAAAACAAAACTCAAATATGCAAGTTTAGTCATCATATGCATCCTCTATGGCAATATAAATTTTGTCTAGAAATAATATATTGAGCTTTAAAACTTTGATAAATTCTTAAAAGGGTTAATTAAAATAAGAAGATTTTTTACCTATAAATGTATGAGTTTTTGCTTCTGAGATGTCCAGAGTTGCCCTCTTACTTTCCTCATAGGAAATGCTTATCTCTTGGGCTAGCCATGTTCTGGCCTTTATAAGCATTTCCCATCTATTAGTATCTCCCAACACAGTCAGAGCCTTGGACTATATAGAGTTTTATAGTCTTGTCTGATATCTAGATCCTGGCTTCCTGGTACATCAGGCAGTCTTACCCTACAGCATAGCTTCACTCTATTTCAGGGATCACTTAAAAAGCACTATTTCATTGTCTTGTGATACCCATGACTATCTCATTTCACAAAAGTCTAGTAATAATTACACATCCTTATATTTATCCTGTATCTTTCCAATTGGTTTAAACTTCTGGAGAAAAAGGCAGTTTAAAAATACCAAGAAAGGGGCCGGAGCGATAGCCCAGTGGGTAGGGAGTTTGCCTTGCATGCGGCTGGCCCATGCAGGCCCGGATAGATCCCTGATACCCCACATGGTCACCTGAGCGCCTCCAGGAGTAATTCCTGAGAGCAGAGTCAGGAGAAACCCCTGAGCATCGCGGGTGTGACCCAAAAAGCAAAATAAAATAAAATAAAATACCAAAAAAGCCCATAATATGTTCAGGCTACCCCTTGTAAATAAGAAAATTCTAAGGTCTAAGTAATGATTTTGTGGATTTCTATAAGAAAGTATGAGAATGTGAATATATGGATGGATACATAAATTGGTAGAAAGACAGATGCTAGGTAATCAGACGAAAAGCATCAAGAGCCTAGGGATTCCCATGGTAGATTTACTCGGTTTTGCTTGACTCCTTTTCCTATTTCCATCACTTTAGCTAACCTATTTGATAATATGTGCAAAAAATACTCAGAACCAAAAAAAAGTTAACACTCTGAAAGCAAAAGTTTATTTTTCTTTGAAAAGTACAACAAAACAGAACACTGAAGCCAGGTTCACTAAGAATACTGTTTTCTAAGTGACCAAAAATATGTGTGAGACATCCTTTGCCTATGTGGGCTCTTTCAAACTTTTTCAACTTTTTGCCTTTTGGGTACACTATGTTAGTTATATGCTCTCCTTCTGAGTATTTTTCTTCCCTAAGTATCGGTTAGTATGTGTGTCATGCTGAATAGCTTCATATCAACCTACTCTATCCTGCTTTCCATTTATGTAATTTTTGATATATTATGAAAATATCTCAAATTACTGTTGCAGCATAGGGTCTAATAAATCATAGCAGAGAGAAATTTTGCATGGGAAAAGGCATACACCATTCCTTCACCACGTCTGAATTATGTCCTTCATCCATAAAAGCAATAGGATTTGAAAAGGGAGTCTGCATATTGTGTTTCTTTAGAGCACATTGTTGAACTGAGCAAGTTTTATAAAAGATGGGTTCTATTGAGTTTTGATACTGTTCCTTTTCTTCCTGATCTTCTTGCATGTTCTCCCCATCACTGTATTCTCTTAACAGTTTGAGATTGAAAATGAGAATCTCACTTTTCTGTTTTTCTCTTAAGCAATCATTTGATATGCTTCAGTGACGCTGACAGGCATTTTTGCCAAAAACAAAGCATTCACTGTTTATTGCTGTTAACCTTACTCCGCAGGTCTCAAAGCTACATGCCAAAAGAGCAGATTCTGATCTTCTCCAGAGAGAAAGTCAAAGTGAAGCATGAAATGATTGCTTCCCACTGTTACTCTGGTTAGATACTTGGAATTATATATGACCCTTGTTTTCATCTTGATTTTGTTTGAAATTCTCCATTGCTCCCAAGGCCAATGAACTAGGTAGATACAGGCAAATGCAAAGCCTGCAACTAACTAGTCAAAACTAAGGATTCTTTCAAAGGGGAAGTCTCTCCATTAAGAGCATCATGCATCCTTTAGAAGAATGATCTTTTATTCTCTTGTCCCTCTGGGGGATTCAGTTTCAGAAAGTTAGATATCAGGTCAAACGTTTAAGATTAAGGATGTTGTGTAGCACCTGTTGGGAACAGAAAAAACAAAGTTGGTATTGTAACTTTAAGAGACAGGAATATATGGAGTGGATAAAATGACTAGATGATAGACTCACAATAGGTGTAAAACAGAGGTCCCAAGGGAAGCAAAGCTCTACTATTTCTCCACAAGAAATAGTACCTTGGAATTTAGCATAATAGAAAAAGTTTCCAGGTCCATGAATCTTATGATCAGGTTAGAGCAAAATTCCCACAAAACTGAAAGGTCCCCTGTGTAATAGGGGACACAAAGAGCTTTCACAGATGTCCCTTTTATATACATGAATTAAATTGTGACAAGTCTTTAAAATTTCTTAGATACTCTCTCTCTCAAACTTTGTCTGTTTTCTACCATATGTTGTGAATAGGACCTTGTAATTTGGATGTCAATTAATACATTTTTAGCACCTTTGAGTAGGACTAACTTTTTAAAAGAGAAATATTGAGTAAATAGTAGATTAAGCATACTGCATCTGGTACTTAGGTATTATATAAACCCAAAGATAGCACTCGGATGACAGTCATTGGAGCTATTGTTTGACATAGTAAAAAGATACGTGAACCGTTATATAAATGCCAGTTTCTAGATCAAAGAACTCATAATTATTTTTACGGAATACCGAGTGATGATCACAGAGCCAGGAAAAACTCCCAAATTCTGTCAATTGAGGGCCAAACAGCAATAGAAAAGAAAAATATATAAGTAAAGAAGTGACATTTTCCTGAATAAAACTTTTTAGTAACAAATCATATATTAAAAAGTAACAAATATGAAGGAAATAAAAGCATGATTGCAACAAAGCAGCAATTATAAGGGTTGGATGTGACTGAGAAGTAGAGTTCTTGCTTTTCCTATGTGATATACTGGATATGATTTCCCTCATTGCCAACACATAACAAAGACCAGGCATAGAGTTCAGACATAGAACACACTTCTTGTATGTATAAGATCATATAATAGATGCCCATTACTGCAAATGAAAGTAAAAAAAATAAAAATTTCACTTTTGGATATGTCATAATATATCCAAATCAGATGTTAAGAGAAAGGATGTAAGCCCAAAGTCTTGAGAGACAGTATAATTTAAGGCAAAATCTTATATGTTAGCAGCCTGGTTCACACTCCAACACCACATGATCTCTATGTATCACTTGGATGTAAACCCCATGACCCTGACCGTTGCTCGGACTCTGCAGTTAACCCCAGGCATCCGTCATAAAGCAGCACTGCATGTGTCTATTTCGTGCCTAACAGATGCAAAGTCCCGAGTTTGACTTCCCACTTCTGCATGTCTCTAGTACCCTTATATGTCGCCTGTTAGCTCGGAACCTCTTATTGTGGCAGGCATCAAATAAAGTCAGCTTATCTATAGGCTTGCACATTTTGAGTCATTAATCTTAAAAAGAAAAAATATTGTACATATTAAAAGAATTTTACAGAAACCAATCTGATCAAAATATTGAATCAGTATTAGAAATTAGAAAATAAACTTCATGCTCTACCTGAAATTATGAACCAAAATCTTATCACTCGCATGGTATCAATTGAATAACCAATTCTAATTATGAGAAAACATAAATAATTAATTAAGGTGCAGTATATAGTCAGAATGGAATGAGAGGCATCTGCAAGGAAAGATGAAATCATGAAACTGAGTTGGTTATAGATGATATATTCAACAATGTCAGTAAAAAAAAGATAGTTACACACTTATCTCACTTGTATGTGGCAAATATAAAATAACAGGACAAGAGACCCAAAAGAAAACATAGTGTGTAGAGAGCACTTGCCTTTCAAACAGCTGACACAGGTTCGATCTGGGTTACCTCATAGGACCTAGGAACTCTGCCAAGACTGATTCTTAGTACAAAGTCAGAAGTAGCCTCTGAGCGTGACAGGTTTTGCTGCAAATGAAAAAAAATAATAATAAGACAAGAGTTTCAAGATATCAGGGGTAACCTAGATTACTCAGGTTCTGTGATTACAGAACTGAGGAGAAGGGATGGAAGAAATCAAGATTGAGAAAGTATAAAGGTAGACAGGAGGTAGCAGGGACATGGAGCAGAAGCATCAGACACATTGGAGGTGTAGAGCTGAGGGATGTAAGTATAGTAGTCATGGAATTCACAGGCCCAAAAGAATGAGATCTAAACTACAACCACCAAAGCTAAAAATGTGCCAGTCAAGTATGCAGGTTGGGATATGGATGGAAACTGACACATTAAGGAAGATGTTGACACAGGGGCTGGACTACTTCCTGATTCAGCTCTGGATATCTTTGTAAATCGCAATACCGTATTAAAATGTTAAAAGATGTATTAGGTTAATATATATATAGTATATAATGTAAAATAAATTATATATGCACATATACGGATACTGCGATTGAATGCTGGTATCATTATTTCATGAAAAAATATGAAAGAAATCAAAACATAATAAAGGGAGAGAATGAGTAACCTTGATATTTATTCTGTTTGTTGTGTATGTTTGTTTGGACTGTACCAGCAATACTCAGGGATTACTCTTGGCTTTGTGGTTAGGGATCACTCCTGTCAGAGCTCATGGGACCATATGTGGTGAAAAAGATTAAACCTATATTGGTTGCCTACTGTGTAAGCTCCTCTCTTGTACTATCTGTTCAGCCTGGAAGCTTATTCTTATAATGGACACACTAGGAAAGTAGGTGACATTCAAATTTTAAGTACAAAATAAATAATTATACTCATTTAATTACCTGTTTCTCAAAATAATATTACTGTAATATGTCGGAGAAATTTTATAAATCTGACAAACAAAATTGAAGAATTTAGGTTATGATAAATACTTAGGATAAATAAATATTTGGGCTATCATGTCTGAAATTTATTGTGCAACAGTTATAGTGACACTATATGCACATTATGTAGGGAAATAAAATTATAAAAGGTCAAATATCAATAAATATACGTATTTTATTTATATATACGTGAACTTATACAAACATTGAGGTTCCTGTGCTGAAATAAGTGTCTCTTTTATTTTCTTTTATAACGTTCCTCTAAATTTAAAATTATGTCAAAATCATAAAATTGAAAAGCAGAGACCGAGAATGGCATATGTCTTTACAAAGCTGTCATTCATCCTGGACTACTCTTTAGTGGAAAATAGAATCCAAATCTGGTGGAAAATTAGAAAACTCAAAACCTAAGGATGCAGAAAGGTGACGATGGATCATTACTCAGAGGTCTGTTGCTATGGCAATCACCCTAATTTTTCCAGGTGAATCCCCTTCACCCGGATCTCTTTTAATTGTTCAAGTGCATGAATGACAAAATTTACTTTTTCAGTGACTAACATGGACATACATTCATTGAGGGAGTTGTATACACTTGCATTTTCGAATAGAAAATTTCCTTTGGTAAAATAATTACTGTCTTTTATAGATTTGTCAATGCCTAATGCAGAGGATCTCTGCTTGGATTTGCCAGGTTTGCCTGACTTTGACAAGAGTTTTTAAATGGACATAGAAATATTTTCAGTATATTTACATAATTATTATTTATTCAAACCTGATATAATATGGAAGCTTAATCATTTAAAATGCAAACAGGATTTAATTAAAAGATATGCTAATTTTACTAATTTAGAAATTAAGCTTAATTCAGTCTTCTTCCCTAAACTCTGGAAGGGAGAGAATTGTGTTCAGCTAAAGGCTGTAAATATTCTGGAGCTGCTTAGAAATATGATTTTTGATTCCAACATTTATTTTAGCATTCAGGACTTCTGTCTTTTGTGTATATTTTACAAAGCTTAATAATGTCATTGATATTATCTTCAGCTTGTTTTTGTCCAGTGGGGAACACATATTCAGATATGGCTTGAACAGTCAAACTGACCTTTAAATCAGAGAAAAAAAGCAAATAATGTTAGTATTTCTTAGTTGAGATAACTCAAAGCCAAGTTAAACTTCCTGTTAACAGCAAGAAGGAAATACAAAGGAAGGTATTGGCTTATAATTATAACTTTTTCTGAAGGAAATAATGATTCTGAAAGTCAGAAAAACAAAGTTTTTACTTAGATATTCATAGATATTATATCAGTGAATGAATGGTGACAAAATCGTTAATTTCCAACCAAAAAACTTAAAAAATATTTAATCCTCTTTGGGGGCTACAAAATGCCAAGGACAAGACTGACAGGAAATTTCTGCCATAGAAGAAAAATACTTTTTACAAAAATCAATTATATTTGTCATGACATATACATCTTCTGTCAAATATAATCTGTGTTGTGACAGCTACCCTTTTCCATTAATTTTTTTTAATTTGTTTAAAATTTTTAATTAAGTTGTTTAATTGCTGGGCAATACAGTTAAAAGCCTGTTCATGATGGGGCTTTAGTCACACAATGTTCAAAAACCCATCTCTCCACCACTGCACATTTCCTACCACCTATGTGCCCCTTTACCCTCCTGTCACGCCCTCATCCCCCACCCCTAGCCTGACTCTGTGGCAGGCACTTTCCTTTTTTCTCCCTCCTCTCTCTCCCAGGAACAAGAGCCAGGAGATTTGGCCCACCGTTGGAACGTGGTAACTACAGTTAAAATACTCTCCTTAAGCACCTACTACATGCCAAGCTAATCTGAAATATTCCAAGAAGCATTTTTTTAAATTGTGTCGACTTCCTGGTAAGCTGTTGTGCTGCTATTTGGCAAAATACTGAGAGAGATAGTGCAGGTGATAAAGGAAATGCTTTGCATGCCGACAGTGATGTGGCCCTAGCATTTCTGAACACTGTCCTGAGGTCCCAGAATTGCATGTCCCCAAAGGGTCCCCACAGCTGTACCCCCCATCTCTGATGGTGACTTCTGACCTCTGGCAGGGCTGCCTGAGAATCACATGGCAGAGGGACTGCTGCTGACAACACCTGACCCTCCTTGCAAACTTCAAGAAAAATGAACTGGAAAAGTATACATAGGCATATATCATATATGACATGCATATGTGCTAAATACATCATAGGAGATATAATCATAGGAGAAAAGTTTCAAGAGAATTTAGATTTTTATGTTTTATTTTATTAAGCCTAGTAGAATCTAAATCATTTCATTTTTTTTTTTCCTAAAACGAAATTTCTAAAAGGCTTTTATTTTCAAGACTAGTTTGTATGGTACTTATAAATAGGCTCTATATGACAACGTTTTTTGTCAATTTGCTGAAAATAAGAATGTAATTACACATACTTACAACTCTAGGCGTTACTTGTCCTCTGCATTCAACCTTAAACTGTCATTATATAATTTCTATTACACATTTTATACATTTATAATTATGTATATAGGGCCTATTTCCCTTCAATTCAAATGGGTCATAAACATTCCACAGAATTCAATACAAAGATGATCAGTGACCTCAACTGGCACAGACAGAGAGACAGAGACAAGTAAAAGTGAAGGAACAGGGGAAGTTTATTGGGTGCCCTCCTAGGTGAACCCTATCCGTCTCTTGTGAGTTAGGGGTAGAGTGCGCCCTGGGGAGACTGAGCTGCATTCTTAAACTGTCTGGGTGGGAAAAGGGAATCAGGACCAGTGGGACCAGTGCACTTGCTCTGGCACCTTTTATCTGTAGGGGGTCGCTATGGAGAGGCACAGTATGTGGCCTGGGAGCTTCCTGGCACCAGGTGAACCCAAAATCCTGATTTCTGTGCTGGGGCAACGTGCTCTCTGATCCCGGAACGTTGCTCTCCCATCAGCCAATCAGTTTGGTCCTGTTGCCTTTTGTCTGCTCACACCTCGCAAACAAACAAAAAAAAAAAGAAAGAAAAAACTTCTATTGCAGGTGCTAGAGCTATCCTATGGCCTGTGAGGTGTTTGCCTGTACAAATAGCCAACACAGGTTTGATCCCCAGCACCCTATCGTGTCCTCCAAGCTTGCTAGGAGTGATCCCTGAGAACAAAACCAGGACTAGACTCTGAATAGAACTGGGTGTGGCCCCCAAAACAAAAACAAATGGAAAGAGGACTTACAATGCGTCTTAGAAAATTAACATGTGAAATGCTTGCATTCAAAACTCATTTCCCTTATATTTGCACTAGGAAGAAGGTAAGTGATATTTTATTTCATAATCCTAATTTTTATAATAAAATTTTAATAAAATCAAAGCTGTATTTTGTAATAGTTTTTAACTTGGGCTTGGGAATTCGAATTGACAATATAAAAGATGATATGGAAAAGTAGAAGAGAAAATAAGATTTGGAATATATGAAAAGGGGGAAAGGAAGTTATGTTTAAGTAGATCTCAATGAATATAACAAACAGCAAGTTAAAGGTATCTTTGTTTCAAAATCTGGATCTTAAGAATGGTCAAATTGACCATTTGCTTCAGGGAGATGCAAATCAAAACAACAATGAGGTACCATCTCACACCACAGAGACTGGCACACATCCAAAACAGAAAGAACAACCGGTGCTGGCGTGGATGTGGGGAAAAAGGACTCTCATCCACTGTTGGTGGGAGTGCCGACTGGTCCAGCCCTTTTGGAAAACAATATGGGCATTCCCCGAAAACTAGATATTGAGCTCCCATTTGATCCAGCAATAGCACTCCTGGGAATATACCTGAGAGACCGAAAAACACATAGCAGAAACACTATCTGTACTTCTTTATTCATCTCTGCACTGTTCACTATAGCTAGAATCTGGAAACAACCTAAATGCCCGAGAACAGAGGACTGGCTAAAGAAACTGTGGTTCATCTACACTATGGAATACTATGCGGCTGTCAGAAAAGATGAAATTATGAAATTTACCTGCAAATGGATGGACATGGAGACTATCATGCTGAGTGAAATTATTCAGAAGGAAAAGGACAGATATAGAATGACTGCATTCATTAATACGACATAAATAGATACCAGTGTTTTACTAAATGTGGGAAATGGTAATGGCAGATTAAAACTCACCATTGAATATACACAAAGAGACTTAAGTGATAAACTCTAAATATCTACAGGGCTAGCCACAATGTGTAAAAGAAGAGGGAGAGAGATGCAGAGACAGAGAGAGAGAGAGAAAGAGAGGAAACTGGGGTACCTGCTATTGAGGCAGCCTGGGGGGTGGGCGGGAGGGGTGGGGTACTTTGGTGGTGGAAATGGGGCACTGGTGGAGGGATGGGTGCTGGAATACTGTATTACCAAGAATCAATAATGAACACCTTTGTAATTGTATGTTTCACGGTGGTATAATAAAAAATTAAAAAAAATTTTAAAAAAGAATGGTCAAATTGACCATTTCCATTGCCTGCTCTGCGGTAGATAGCTTAGAAGATTTAACTGTACTTTAGAAAGAATGAAGGTAACTCCAACCACACTAAAGCAGTTAAAGCAAACTTTATATTGTTTTTTGTTCGCAAATGTCATGTCCCTTGCATTTTCCTTTGGTTTCCTTTCATTTGAAACCCTAGGAAACTTGAAACTCAAAATAAAATCTCTACCCTTTGCTCAGCAGCACGGATTTGAAAACTTCTCTAGGGTTTAGTTCTTTTTTTCTTCCTTCTTACCAACTGGCATAAGAATTAGAAACTGAACCCAAATGAAACCACAAAAATTGGTCTCAAAACAATCCTGACTATCTAGAGACAGCAAAAAGTTAAATTTATAGGTTCACTGAATGGTGCATGGTTTTGGAAACAGTTCACATAATACTTGGCCCTTTTTTATCTCTATTTTCAACCCCTAACTAAAGAATCCCTCAGGACTTAAGGATTCAATTTAAAGACAGTAGCTTTAAAGTTAACTGCAGAGATTTTCTTTTTAGCTGCTCAAGGAAATTACATGAATTTAGAACTTCAAAAAGATAAATTTTGAAATTCTCTAAGTTTCTGTTGTTCCTATAAAATTTACAAAATGTAAACTAATGTCTATTACTGGCACAGATGAGTACAATATCACACTTTCATGCATTGAAACAGTGATAAGCACTATACAAAATAATGATTTAGAAATTAATTGAGTAAAATTAATTAATTTATTTGTAAATTAATGGTGTACTGCTGATTGTACTTTACTTGACTGTAAATGTTTTTAATAATGATAATTTCATCGATTATTATTGCATCATTTTATATTCAAGTCCTTTTCCTGTTGCCTATGGCCAAAATCATCCCAATTTGTATATAGCATTTTCTGCCTAGAATTTATGCAAAACTGGCAAAGTAACCATAATTTTCCCTAAATTGCAATTGACAATATGATTTAATACTTGAATATAGCACACAGAAATATTACACTGCATTCAAAGAAATCTGATCCTTTAGAAGAATTCATCAGAGGCCTACTTTGAGTAAATTAAAAAATGTTATTTAATTGCAAATTTCTTGGGCCTTTTCATCAATTGAAGGAATTCAACTCAACAAAATCTAGTCAATCAATTGAAGGAAGTATTACTATGGAATTAAAATGGATCTGGACTTTTTAAAAACATAGATTCTAATTTTTTCTTGGAATACTCATACGGTATACAATAAATCAATTTTTTTAGCTAGAAACTATTTTTCAGTTCTATCTTATTAAGTTGGAACTTATAGCATTTTCTATTACCCAAACTATGAGGATGTAGAAAGGTATTATTTGAGAGTTTGTGTCACTGAATACTAATTAATTTTCTTCCATATAAAACATAAAGAATCTATATAAAATGTTATTAATATAAACACGGTATAGGGGCTGGAGCGATAGCCCAACAGGTAGGGCATTTGCCTTGCACACGGTCAGCCCTTGTCAGCCTGGGTTTGATCCCGGCATCCCATATGGTCCCCTGAGCACCACCAGGAGTAATTCCTGAGTGCAGAGCCAGGAGAAACCCCTGAGCATTGCCGGGTGTGACCCAAAAAAGCAAAAATAAACAAATAAATAAAGGAATAAATAAAATATAAACACGGTATAGTTATACTCTTGTTATTCTTATAAACAAGACACTAAAACATTTAAATAATAACTACAAGTAAGTTAATTTGAAATAAGTGTATTTTGCATAAATATTTTTCTCATGGATTAAGTCTCACTTATGTATCCTAATTACAGTGGTACCTGGAGGGTTTCAAGGGATCACTTATGGGTTGAGGGTTGAAGCCAGGTGAACAGGGTGCAAAAGAGCCCTATCACTATACTATAGCTTCACATTTTGCCAACATGTTCAACTCATTATGTATTCATTTGTGTTATGTTAAGTAATGCTTGTAATGCTTATTTAAAAAAAGTAGGAAAATAAGATATCTGTAACGAATAGGATTTGTTACTTCATCCTGATAATTCTAACTCTACAATAAATTTAGCAATTTATATTATAAAGTCCTTTTAAATGTTTATATCATATTAAAAATAAGATAATGTAACTGAAAATGTCAATAGGAAAAGAGAAATGCTGATGATCACATGCCTCTGTGAGATAGAGACAGGCAAACCAAGGAATCATAGAAAACCAAACAAAAACTTTAGTTTCAGAAGTCAGCACCATGTGACTAAAGAAAGAGTAATAGACCAAAGGGAAAAGGGGGATGCTTTGCACCTGGGCAGAGGGGTCCACATCCTTAAATTGGGTGTGAAGAACTAACAAGTGTGCTAAGAACACCTGGAATCATATGACTCAAACATAAACTGTCATTAAGATTAATGTTAACTCATTTAAAATAAAAAGGATAATTATAGATTTTTTTACTGTTGCAATAGTATAGTGGTAGGATGCTTGCCTGATATGTGACTAATCCAGGTTAAATCTCCTTTAGCATTTCATATGGTTATCCATGCACTGCATGAGTTAGCCTGACTCTAGACCCAGTAATAAGTCCTAAGCACTCCTGAATGTGATCTCAGAACCACCCCACCCCCCACCATCATCATCATCATCATCATCATCATCATCATCATCATCATCATCATCATCAAAATCATAAAATATACAACTGCTATTATCACTATTGGAGGGACACAGAAGCTTAAGGGCATTTTAACTGTCTAGTAAAGCAGAGTTTAGGGACTATTTATTAGATGCAAACAATATGTTTTATGTGCAATTCTGCTTTAAAAAATAAAAAATGTACTTTAAAATTTGTTTTCATGAATTGAAAATATTCTATGTCTAAGTATATGAAAACATATTAATATGAACATGTTTTATTAATAAATGCATAATAAAAGAAAATATCTTTGGGGCCGGAGTGATAGCCCAGCAGTTAGGGTGTTTGCCTTGAACGCGGCCAGCCAATGCCGGCCCGGGTTTGATCCCCGGCATCCCATAAGGTCCCTCGAGCACTGCCAGGAATATTTCCTGAGTGCAGAGCCAGGAGTAACTCCTGAGCATTGCCGGGTGTGACCCAAAAAGCAAAAAAAAAAAAATAAGAAAATACCTTTGGTATAAGGTGATAAAGAATTATGTACAGAATGAAGCCTACATGACACTGGTGGGGAGAATGGTGAAGTCAATGAAGTATTGGTGGGGGCAGTGGGCACATAAGTGAAAGATGTCATGTTGAAATGATGTATGCATGAAACGATAATTTGATATGGTATTATAAGTCATGTTCCCTTACAACAACAAGGAAAAGAATAATAGAACAGTTTTAATCTTGCTTTAGATACCATTTAAACCAAAGTAATCTGCAAAACACTGCTAAGCTCTATAAAAATAAATATTGTGGTAGTTTTTAATGTCTGTATTACAGCAACATATGTCTTAGTATAATTATACAGTCATCAATTTTCTATTAATAGTATTCATTGTAATATCTTAAAATTTATTATAAAGGTCAATAAACTGATTTTGTGAATAATAAAATTTCTGGCAGCATAATGACAAATAAATTTATTACACATAACTCTATAAGTTTCCAGGACAATAGAATATTTTTCAGATTCTGAAAAATTACATATATATTTTAATTTATTATATTAATATAAAGTTTTTACTTGATATTCAACTAAAAGTCATCATTAGCTCATGACTCAGATGTCACAGGAAAGAATTTAATTTTTGCTACTATAGGTCTACAGCTGAATCTGAACAAAACTATGTTAATGAAAAATGAACTAGTTCCAGAGGCCCCATTCACTCTCAGTGGAATGGACATCTCTGAATGCAGCAGTTATGTGTACCTAGGTCAGAAGTCAACATGATGAATGACCTAAACCTAAGCTGTGCAGGAGGAAGAGAGCAGAGCGGCATGGAATGCCTTCAAAGGCATCAAAAAATAGCTAAAAAGATAAAGAACCTTCTGCTCGAGCACATCTTTTCAATTCCACCATTGTCCCTCCATTAACATATGCCTCAGAGACCTGGGCCCTACAAAAGCACAATGAGAATGCTATTTGGGTCTCCCAGAGAGGAATCAAAAGCGCTATGCTTGGAATATCATGCTTCACTCAAGTGAGAGATCAAATCCGAGTTCCAACATCTGTCTCTATTCCAGATTCAGGGATGCTGTCTCGTTTGCCAAGGCATCAAAAATCAGATGGACTGGACATGTAATGTGATTTGGAGACAACCGCTTGACTAGAGCTGCTACCAACTGGATCCCACGGGATGTCAAAAGATCACGTGGCCGCTCACCTACAAAATGGTCAGACTTCTTTGTCAATACCCTGAAGGAACGGTTTGAGGCTCTTCATATTCCTGAAGCAACCAGATGCCATTGGGCTACATTACCACGTGATAGGGTTGAATGAAAATGTTACTGGTGCCCGCTCTAGCAGATCGATGAATAATGGGATTCAAGTGATCAAGTGATTGATTCATGGTAAATATAATATCTTTAAGACAAATGTGAGCAACAAAATTGTTTGTTCCAAGATGGAATTACTTTGTTTTAGAAGTGACTATAGTTTATTATATGTAAGCATAAATTGAACTCTCATATGTTTGAATAAAAGGCAGCGATGATATGAAAACTTGTATTTTCCAACAAAACATGTTTATATCTCCAAATTCTATTGGGAACAATAGAGATATAAGTAGATATAAGTTGATGCTAAGTAGAATTAATAAATAATTTCAACACTGGTATCCCAGATTCATAAAACTACAAAGAGAAAATAGCAAGCTTATATAAAAGATACTTGCAAATGGAATTACTTTCACTTTTCTCAGTTCTTCCTTCTGCTAAGTACAAAACTAATTGCCTAAATGCCAGACTATGATTTTTAACATTTTTAAAGTTCAAATCCAATTTCCATTTCAACCCTAAGAATTAACATTAGGATATTTGATAAAATAAATTTGTGTATAGAAGCCTAACAGTGGTCTTTTAAGTAACCTATATTTCAATATTTAGTGACCCTCAAGAATTAAAAGTAGGTGTTCACAGAGAAAAATAAACCTCATGACACCATTAATAAGCCATCTTATAAAACCTGGAGACTCATTTGTTAGTTTATGTTGAGCATTTCATACTATGAAACACCATCTTGTTAGGAAGCAATACATCAGGTTTTATCAAGTTTTAGGACTGTACATTTCTTTGTAGATTTGTGGTTAACACTGTGCAATTTCTACTTTTTAATGTCAATTAAAATAAACCTTTGGAAATGATACAAATGTTCTAAGTTAATAGATGATTTAATACTATACATCTAATTCAGGATCTATAGAGCTGCCATCAAATTTACCACAGAACTATATGTTTATGTTTACATACATTACTTAAATCCATTCAAAGGAATTTGTAATAGTAAACAAAAAAAAAGAAAGAAATCAGTGGCAGCTGATTCAGGTAAAAATGTGTTTGAAAACACTGATCCACATAAAATCGCATCCTCCAGGAGGGAAAGACATTTATGATCACATTACTGTAAAACAAAAATAAAAAAAAAATGATTGAGTCAAACCAGCAACACCATATACAGTTTTGAATGAAGTGCATACTTCATAAAAATGCTATCTGTGGACAATTTGGGAGAAAGGATTGACATTTTCGTGTCATTTGTTTATGATGATGTGCAAAATAAGACTCATTATTCAGTAGTGATTTTTGAAAAGAATTATTTTTTTATATTTTATATATGTTGAAACTTATTTGAGGGGACTTAACATTAGAAATAAGTATTAGAACCCAGATGTTCCCAAGTTTGTCATGGTTGTATTTAATATTGCCTTCCACAAAAAATCAAAGACTGGGCTGGAACTATAGTACAATGTCTAGCATGTTGTCTTGCATATGACAGACCCATATTGGATCTAAGGCATCTCATATGATTCCCCAGTCACACCAGGCATTCTCTGAGCACAGAGACAAGAGTAAGCTCTGAGCATTGACAAGTGCACACCAAAAAGTTTAAAGAATAAATCCAAAGACAGGAGTAGTTAAACATTTGGCTCAGAAAAATTTGGCATAGGTTTGTATTAAGATAAAACACTTTTCAGGACACACAGGAGAAATTTTGCTAAACAGTGGTACCCGATAGTCTTTTTGGAACCTGAATGATAGTGCAGACAATAGGGTGTTATGATAGGGTTCTTGTCTTGCAAGTAGCCACCCTGGCTGGGTTTCCCTAGCACTGCCAGGAGTAATACCAGGGACATCGAGCCAGAAATAAAACCTGAGAACTGTTGGGTTATTCATACTCACCCCCCAAAAAAAACACAATTAAATGGTGCTTGCTTGTTCACTTTTTCTATATGTTGCTTCTTTTTTAATTTTTTTTTGGCTTTTTTTTGGGGGGTCACACCTGGCAATGCTCAGGGGTTTCTCCCTGGCTCTGCACTCAGGAATTACTCCTGGCGGTGCTCGGGGGACCATATGGGATGCCGGGGATCGAACCCGGGCCTGCGTGGGCCGGCCGTGTGCAAGGCAAATGCCCTACCCGCTGGGCTATCGCTCCGGCCCTTATATGTTGCTTCTTTTAACCATAAGACAACATATTGACTTGTAAACAACAGGTTACCATTTTTTGACATGTTAGATTATTGATAATGAAATTATTTTTGACCTATCATCATTATGGTCTATTGTTTTGCCCTTGAAGAGCAGTGTGATAGACATTGTTTGTTATGATATGATACATAACAGATGACTTGAAGATCAGACTAGTGTTTAGAGGAAAAGAAGTGACCTCATGTTCAGTATGGCAAAGTGTCCTCATGTACATTTCCTTGCTGACCGTAGATATCACGTCCCAACCTGCAAGTGAGCCCGGGCTCTGCTCCGACAGAGAGCCTCAAACCAACTTCGTATAATGAGTCCATAATTGACTTTTGGCATATCAAATAAGCAACTTATGAACAGATAAGTTACATAACTTGAAAAAAATTTTGAAAATGCTTATAAGACAAAATTTATTGGAACATTCATGTATGAGAAGAAACCCACATGATAAACATCAGAGAAAAGGGTTGAAGCAAAGCATGCAAAGAACAAAGTAAATAACTTTTATTTATATATATATAAATATGATATAAATAAATATGTATATAAATAAATAATATATGATATATAAATAAATTTATATATATATAAATATGATATATATATCAGAGAAAAGTGTTGAAGCAAAGCATGCAAAGAACAAAGCAAATAACTTTTATTTATATATATAAATATGATATAAATAAATATGATATATAAATAAATAATGTATATGATATATAAATAAGTATATATAAATAAATTTATATATATATAAATAAATATGTATATATATATCAGAGAAAAGTGTTGAAGCAAAGCATACAAAGAACAAACTAAATACCTTTTATTTATCACTATCACTATCTTCCCGTTAATCATCTATTTGCTAGAGCGGACACCAGCAATATCTCCATATGTCCTGTCTCATGCTAGTAGAACCCAAAGACATCCGCTTGCTCCAGGAACATAAATAGCCTCAAACCATTATATTAGGTCACGGGAATGACAAAATATAAATGTTACTGGTATTTGGCATATCAAATACTACACGAGCAGCTTGCCAGGCTTGCTGTGCAAGGGTGGCATACTGTTGTAGTCACCTCTAAATAAAGCATTTATTGATGAACTGCTTGGCCACAAGAGGCTGCACGAGTTGGGCTGTGAAAGGCTCGTCTGCTGGGTGGAGTTCTGATGAGAGGAAATCCGGATGTGGAAAATGGCTGCCCTCATGTAGTGGGGGGTCGTCTGGCTTGTTGCGAGGCTCGGCTGGGGTGGCAGGCCAGGGCTAGAACCCGCCATGCCTCCCGGGTGCCTCATGAGCAGCTGGGCACAGGGAGAGCAAGAGCAGCTCTTCCCCATGTCTGAGAGTCTCTGGTTCAGCATACCTGGGCTGGATTGAAAATAAAACTGCTGCAGGGTGGCTGTTGATGATTCGGGCTGTGATAGCCTGGTCTGCTGGGTGGAGTTGTGACGAGAGGGGAAGTCCAGATGTGGAAAATGGTGGGCCCCATGGAGTAAGGGAGGGTGATCTGGCTTGTTGTGAGGCTCTGCTGCGGTGGCAGGCCAGGGTTAGAACCTGCCATGCCTCCCAGGCGCCTCATGAGCAGCTGGGCACAGGGAGAGCAAGTAGTAATCAGTTAGGTATTAATAGAATAAATGTATCCAGTTCACAATCACTTCCATGTAAAATTCATTCTTTCTTTTTTAAAAGTTTTTTGGGCCACACTCCGTGGTCCTTAGGGCTGACTCCTGACTCTGCACTCAGCGATCATTCCTGGTGGGCCTCAGGGGCCAGCAACTTTGAAGGCAAGTGCCCTACCAGTTGTAATATCACTCTGGCCTGCAAAATTGTTTCAAGCTCTGTAGTCTCAGGTAGAAATTATTTCCAGGACCAGCATCAATTGCAACAGCCACCTGGCATGGTAACAGAATTATCACGATATATTTACCTTCTGCTGTGTGTTTCTTTAAGCCCACAGGAGGGGAACAACCTGCTCCAGACTGAGAGCTGTTGGCTGTCGTGGCGCTTTTCTCTCCAGTTTTGTTCTTGAGTATGGCAAGAGACCCATCAACTCTATTTCTCTTAGGAGACTCTTAATACAGAGACACACCATTATAAATCTCAAATAGAATAACATTATAAGCCCTCTAATACAATATGGATGTACACGACGTGTAATGAAGATGCAAGAGGGAAACTCAAACAGGCCAGGAATGTAAAGAATTTGTTGAGGAAGCTGACAGGGCTTGAGTACGTCAGCTTAGCTGCAAACCAAAAAAGACGACATGGAATGTTTCAATAAAACAAGTGAGAAACCATGCCTGCCCAAGTTCAATCCCGGCATCCCATATGGTCCCCCGAGCACTGCCAGGAGTAATTCCTGAGTGCAGAGCCAGGAGAAACCCCTGAGTATTGCCGGGTATGACAAAAAGCAAAAAAAAAAAAAAAGAATGAAAGAAAGAAGAAAGAAAAAGAAAGAAAAAGGATGAAATAATTTTATTCTAACCTATTGTTCATGGTGTGGTGTAAGGTTTTAGGGTTGTTAAAATGGGGACAATCTGTTAAGCTTCCTTCACATGTGTGAGGTTTCAGAGTTTTATGGTTTTCTTGTAAGTATTTAGTCTTTGAACTGGCATTTTTTTTGAACTGGCATCTTTCATGAGACACGTAGCTAACTGTGACCTTGTTGGAGAGAGCATGTCTTTCTGTTAGTATTTGGTGTCACATTAGCAAAGAGTGGAAATCTCTACTTAATACACTTCCGAGTCCACTTCTCAACATTAATTGGCTATCAAATGTTTCAAGGACTGTTTACTATTTGTTTCCAATTAGAAATTTGTTTCTTTTTTCTTAACAATTTACTGTTTTTGGTCTGATCTAAAAGTTTTGTTATTAAAAGTCTCTTTTGAGGGGCTGGAATGATAGTACAGCAGGCAGGGTGATTGCCTTTGCATCAGACATCTTGGATACAAACGCTGTCTTCCACATATGGTCCCCAAGCATCTCCAAGAGTGATCCCTGAGCATAGAGCAAGGAGTAAGCCCTGAGCCCTGCTAGGTATGGCTAAAGCCAAAAACAAAGCAAAAAGTCTCTTTTCTATATTGGAGCATATTCTACTCATTTTCACCTTTATTGCTTCTTAAATATTCTATTAATTTTAATGTGTGTTTTCTCTGAGCACTTTAACAAAATTTATTGCCCCAAAGGACACTTTCTATACCAATCCGTATAAGGAGTCTTTAATTTCTCATTTGTTTTATTGAAACATTCCACGGCGTCTTTTATTAATATATATAAATAAAAGGTATTTTGTTTGTTCTTTGTATGCTTTCCTTCAACCCTTTTCTCTGATATATATAATATACATTGTATATATACAATAAATATATATACAATAAATATATATAAAGTTTTTTTATATATAAAAGTAAATACCTTTTATGTATATATATATAGAAATAAAATGTATTTACTTTGTTCTTTTATGCTTTGCTTCAACCCTTTTCTCTGACATATATATATTTATATGTATATATATATATCATATTTATTGTGGCATTTGTGTGTGCAGAAAAAAGATCCTGCCCCTCTAGGTGTTGCAGGTGTGGCTGCAGTGACCAGATGCATGGACAGGTAGCAGACAGGAGACAGACTTGTCTAAACCCAGGGATCTGCACCATGGGCTTTGATTGGTTGATAGTCTGATATAGAAAAGACTGGGCCCCCGGGATGAACCCAGAGCCACAACAGGGCCTGGCAAGCTACCTGTGGTGTATATGATATGCCCAAAACAGTAACAATAATGGACCTCATTCCCAATGAATGGAGACATTACTTGTGCTATCTCGAGGAAATTGATGATCCATCGGGAAGTCAAGTGATACAAGTGATACTAGTGACTTGTGCGTGCCAGTATAAAATATGATGCTATAATTAGATTTAATTAGTAAAAGTGTTCATCTTCCTGTAATAAAAAATGTTGATCTTCCTGTAATAAAAACTTTCATCTTCCTGACCCTGAGAGAGCCCTTAATACAGCAACACTAAGAAGGATCGAACAAGGAGGGCCTGATAAAATTTCAGGGCCATACTAAGCTGCCAAAATGAAGAAGGACTGAAATGACAGTCTGTAATTTCAATGCCGGTACACTGGCAAAGAAAGCATATATCGAGGACCTGATGGTGCAAGCACAAAAGATCAAGTATGACATCTCTGGTCTGACTGAGATGAGGAGGCATTAATCGCATCATGCATCTTTTGACACCAGAGAAGAACTGTTCCTCAGAACATGCAATGAAAGAGGCATCGGTCGCGTTGGTGTCCTTGTCAACACGAACATGGCCCCGAACATTAATTCATTTGAATGCCTAACAAACCAGATAGGATGATTACACTTGAAGAGATGTGGCCCACTGCCAGCAGTTTCTGTCTTCGTTTTCTTTGCACCAACATCCTCTTACAAGGAAGAAGAAATTGAGAAATTCTACATGGAACTGGAGGAGTTCTAAAAAAAGATCATCCTTCTACAAGATCATAGTCAGTGATTTTAATGCCAAGATAGGACTGAGAAGATTGGCCGAGGAATTCCACATTAGGACACATGGCCTAATGGAACGAACAGGGTGAGAGCTATCAGAGTTCATCATGTCCACCAAGACCATTCATGGGAACTCACAGTTCCAGAAGGCTGAATAGAAACGTGGACATGGGAATCTCCTGGTGGACAGTTCCACAATGAAATTGACCGCATCATCTTCAATCGATGGTATTGTCTGACCAATGTTTCTGTCGTACCAAAATTCCAAACAAGATTGGACCACCATCTCCTTAGTGCAAAATTCTACATCACACAACAGGGAGAAAAGGCTGCAAAGTTTAAGAAGAGAACTCCCAGAACGACTACCCACTGGGAACTCTTTGGCACCATTGCGACAAAATGGGAAGATACCATAATTGATGACATCGATGAAGAATACAACCAACTGGTTCAGCACCTCCATAATTGTGCAAAGTATGCCGAGAGAGAAAGAGCCACAGAAGGACGCCTGTCTTCAAAAATAATCTTGAGCTCATTCACCAGCATGGCAAGGTGCAAGCCACAGGTGACCAAATGCTAACATCCATGCTTGCAAAGCTGTGCAGAGAAGCGATAAAGGAAGACCTCAAAGAGAGAAGAACAGAAATACTGGAAGATGCAGCAGAATTCAAGAAAAATATTTGCAACACTCGCCTCTTTGCAACACTTGGCCAACTGTAAGACCAACATGAATGCCCTACTACAGCCTGATAGATCTATCACGTCTTCCAGAAAGGCAATGGAGAAGATTATCCATGACTTCAAATCAGATATCTTTAATAGCCACGTCCACCTGCCCAGATACCAAAATCCGCAGGATGGAAATGTCATTCCCAACGTCAGAAATTTCCTTCTGAAATCTGACATGCTATTTTGTCAGTAAAGAAGGGAGCAGCACCAGGCCCAGACAAAGTCAGACCAGAACACATGAAGAATCTGCCTTCAGTACTCATCAATACAGTGGCTCAGATCTTGACATGCTTTATGTCTGAATGCATGGTTCTCCCCCAATGGGAACATAAGTGAAGAACAACCATGCGAGCAAACTGGCTTCCGAAAAGGATTCAGCACAATAGACCATATCCACACAGTAACCAAGTTCATTGAAGTTAGTAGGGAGTTCAAAATGCCACTCTGTCTCACTTTCATTGATTTAAAGACAGCCTATGATTCTGTGGACTGAAGCAGTCATCAAAGCCCTAGCCAAACAGGGTATTCAAACCCAATACATCAAGATCCTTTGTGAGTTGTATTACAGGTTCACCACCAGGATCTCCCCATTCTGCAAAGAAGTGATCATCGATGTCATAAGAGGGGTTTGGCAGGGTGATACTATTTCACCAAAACTCTTCAGCACTACCCCTTGAGAACATCATGTGACAATTAGAATGGGAAGAAATGGGAAAGAAGATAGGCAGTCGGGTGACTACAACAGCTCCACTTCACTGAAGACATCATTCTAATAACACCAAACATTAGCCAAGCAGCACGAATGCTGGCTGACCTTGACCGAGAATGTGGAAATATCGGTCTACAGCTGAATCTCAACAAAATTAATCTTCATGAAAAATGAACTAGTTCCAGAGTCCCCATTCACTCTCAATGGAACAAACATCTCTGAATGCAGCAGTTATGTGTACCTAGGTCGAGAAGTCAACATGATGAACCACCTAAAACCTGAGCTGTGCAGGAGGAAGAGAGCTGCTTGGAATGCCTTCAAAAGCATCAAAGTAGCTAAAAAGAAAGAGCCTCCAACTCCGGGCACATCTCTTCAACTCCACCATTCTCTCTCCATTAACATACACCATCAGAGACCTGGGCCCTACGAAAGCAGGATGAGAAAGCTACCTGGGCCTACCAAAGAGAAATCGAAAGAGCTATGCTTGGAATATCACACCTCACTCAAGTGAGAAAGCGGAATCACAAAATCGGGAAATCCGACCTCCGTTGCTGTTCCATAGTCAGGGACCATGTCTCGTTTGCCAAGGCATCGAAAATCAGATGGGCTGGGCATGTAATGCGATTTGGAGATGAGTGCTGGACTAGAGCCGTTACTGACTGGATCCCATGGGATGTCAAAAGATCACGTGGCCGCCCACCTACAAGATGGTCAGACTTCTTCATCAAGACCCTGTACGAATGGTTTGAGGCTCTTGTATTCCTGAAGCAACCAGATGCCATTGTGCTAGAACTGCAGGCACGTGATAGGGTCAAATGGAAATGTTACTGGTGCCTGCTCGAGGAAATCAATGAATAAGGGGATGTCAAGTGATCAAGTGATCCAAATTAGAA
>JAJIBD010014404.1:0-29800 GCA_021461705.1 Cryptotis parvus
GGCCCGGGTGATAGTTCAGTGGGGGGGGGCGCTTGCCTTGCACCCAGCTGACCTGGACTCAGTCCCCAGCATCCCATATGGTGCCCAGAGCACCTGCAGGAGTGATTTCCTGAGCGCAGGGTCAGAAGGAACCCCTGAGCTTGGTGAATGGCCTCCAAACAAAATGAAGAGACCCCTGTTCTGCTGAGTCACTGCTTCCCTGCTGCGCTCCTTCGGTGTCTAAGGCCCAGCCTAGGGCGGGGAGGGGGTGAGAAATCGGGTCTGGGCATCCAACTGTCTGGCCCCTGGGCCAAGGGTGACCAGGCATGTCCTCTGTCTCCACACTGAAAAATAATGGTAGAAAATCCTGGAGGAGGAAATTCTGTGTTGCGTTTGGGTGGTGGTGGGGTGCTCGGGGCCACACCATGGAGCTCACTCCCGAGTCTAGCTCAGGAGCAGTCCCTGTGCCTTCAGGGAGTGGCTTCCAGGTGTGGCCCAAGCACCCCTCCCACACAAAGCAGAGACCCACCTTTCTGGGTAGAACTCGGGACATGCCCCACTTGGCTCACTGCCATCTCCTGCAAGGCTTTGTTAGTGCTTAGGGCCTTGGGGCCACCGGCATGGGACTCGGGGTGCCCTAACGTCCCAAGCAGTGATGCCGACTGGGTCCCCGGTCAGGCTGCCGAGGGAGGCACCTGATTCTGAGGAGCCCGGGGTGGTCGTGGGGCCCCAGGCCGGAGCACTGTGAGCGTGTCCCCGTGCTCCCATCCGGCTTCAGGAAGTCTTAATCCCTGAGCACAGGGAAGGTGCGCAGGGGGTGTTACCTGGTCTGACCCCTGAGCAGTGCTGCAGGAGTCTGAGTTGGGGGGAGACCAGCCTGGCTCTTCTCCTGTTTGATCAAGGTGTGCGGGCCAATAGCTCAGCCACTGAACCCCAGTGACTGTCGCCGTAGTCAAGAGAGAAAAGGGGGCCGGAGCAATAGCCCAGCGGGTAGGGCGTTTGCCTTCCCACCGGGTTCGGTCCCCCGGCATCCCATATGGTCCCCGAGCACCGCCAGGAGTGATTCCTGAGTGCAGAGCCAGGAGAAACCCCTGAGCATTGCCAAAAGCAAAAAAAAAAAGAGAGAGAAAAGGTTGTGACCCTGAAGGTTGCTGGGAACTTGGCGGCGCGATGGCTCCGAGAGTTAGAGCCCAGGCTTGGCGTGCTGGAGGCCTGGTTGGATGGCCACATGCTCCCTCCAAGCACCACCAGCCCCCAGCCCCAAATCCTCACACCCCTGTGAGAAGACACGGTGTATTTGGGGTCAAGGAGATGGCCCACGGGCTGAATCCCTGAGCTCCACTGGGGGCTTGATACCCCCTCCCCACCTCCCCTGAAACCGTCAGTGTGGGGCCAGGCAGCAGGTGCCGCAGGTAAAGGCGCTTGCCCCTTGCCCGGGCCAACCTGAGTTTAATGCCCAGCTTCCCTTAGGGTCCCAGGCCCACTACTGAGTGATTCCTGAGTGCAGAGCTAGGAGGAACTCCAAGCATTGCTGGGTGTGACCCCCAAAACACACCAGGGGACCCTGAATGTGTTTGCAAGCTCAATATGAGAGAATCGGGCCCCCTCTGGGCAGCCCCCTCCTCCTGGTGGGTGCGTGGCCGGGTGTCCTCCTGAGCTCACCTCTTAGGCCGGGTGCTCGTGAGGAGGGGCCCGCAGATTTGGGGGGCATTGGAAAGGCGGCTGCGGAGTTGGGGGCTGTTCTGCCCACCGCTGCCGTCACTGTTTCCCCCTCTGCCCAGGCCCTTGGCGTCCACTGTGAATGACAAGCTGGAGCTGCAGGAGTGTCTGGAGCACGGCCGCATCGCCAAAGGTCAGCCCCTGCAGGTGGACAGTGGCCAGGAGCCCTTGCTGGCTGCACCGTGCACCCCCTGGGCCTGGCCTCGGCTCAGTCAGAGCTTAGGCTCCGTGGGGTCCCCAAGCCCCCTGACCTTTAGTGGTCACTGCAGCCTTGGGAGAAGCTGTTGTTGCGGGGATCCAGTGGGGACAGGCTCCAGCCCCTGCCTCCCGGCCCAGGCACCTGCGCGTGAACTGCCCCCCTAGGTGGCGGGGGCCAGGGGGCGGCTGCCTCACAGCACCCGGGCGCCTCCCTCCCTGCCACGGCCCTGGCCCCACGGAAGAGCCGCTCATCCCTCCTCTCTCTCCTCTTTCAGTTCAGCAAAGTGAGGACCATTACTACAAGGTCCAACTCCATAAAGCAGGGGCAAAGACCAGCATTTCCCCGTCTTCATGAACGAGAAGGAGGACATTCTGTGGTGCACTGAGATGGAAAGGTACCGCGGCGGGTGGTCTTGGCAGCGTCTCCCACTGACCCGGGCTGTGCCCGCGCCCCAGAACAGCACCAGCTGCCGGCTGTGACGCCGGCTCACTTCAGGACGCAGGAAGGGGAGGAAGGCACAGACGAGGCGTCCTGACCTGGGGCTCGCCAGGCTTCCGCCTGCTCTCCTGGTGCTGTTGGGCTGTAGCTGGGCCTGGCCTCCCCGCCCCGTGGACAGTCAGTTCATTCCAGAGTCTTAGGTAATTGAGTCGACCTTGAATACTGTTTTGTTTTTTTTTGGGGCCACACCCAAAAAGGTGCTCAGGGACCCAAGCCCAGGTCGGCCTTGGGCAGGGCAAATGCCTGCTGTCCTATCGCTCCAGCAGCTTGAGCCCCAGGTTTGAACTGTGCTCCACGTACATGTGCTGGAGGGACTCTACATGGGTTTGATCGTTCTGCCTTTTGTTTGTTTTGTTTTGGAACTACACCTGGCAATGCTCAGGGGTTATTCCTGGACTTAGGAATTATTCCTAGCAGTGCTGGGGGACCATATAGGATACCTTATTCACTGTACTTTCACTCTGCACCCCCCACACCCGCTTTTTGTTGTTGTTAGCTCACACCTGGCAGTGCTAAGGGCTTCCTAGGGTCGATCCCATTGGGCTTGGGGACTGGCTAAGGCAGAGCCAGCAAGCAAGAGCCCGCCCACAGTACTATCCCTCCAGCCTTAGTTCTTGGGGTTAGTTCATTTTTATTATTTATTTATTTTTGGGTTTTTTTTTGGGTCACACCCAGAGATGGTCGGGGCTTTACTCCTGGTGGTGCTCAGGCAATCCCACGGGATGCCGGGATTGAACCAGGTCAGCCGTGTGCAAGGCAAACGCCCTCCCGCTATACTATTGCTCTGGCCCCTCTTGAGGTTATTTATTTTTTTTTGGGTCACACCCAGCAATGCTCAGGGGTTACTCCTGGCTCTGCACTCAGGAATCACTCCTGGCAATGCTCAGGGGACCATATGGGATGCCGGGGATCGAACCCAGGCCGGCACAGGCCGGCCGTGTGCAAGGCAAACGCCCTACCCGCTGGGCTATAGCTCCGGCCCCACTTGAGGTTATTTTTAATGTGGCCCCCACCTGGCACTGTGCCCGGTGTGATCACTGAAGTGTGTGGGTTTCCGAGGATTGAACCCGGTTTGGCAGGAGACAAGGCCCTCAGCCCCCCTGCTGTCTCTCCAGACCGGTTCCATTTTGGCAGTGCTTGGGGGTGCCTCGCTTTCCCTCGCCCGCCCAGGGGCATTTTCTTGCACTCAAGGTAAACAAACGAGGTCAGCTGATACAGTCCAGTACTAGGAATGTATTTTCTGGATGACTTTTCTGAACACGCAGAGAGCTTTTAACTCTAGCTCTCCTACATAGCAACTTTTACCCTAGCGCTCCTGTGTAGCATCTCCTATATGGAACTCAGAAAATGGGTGAGTTCCCACAGAGCCTGACCTTCAGCAGTGAAGTTTGGGGGGGAGGGGGGGGCTTGGGAGAAGGACTTGAGAGTTTCTCCTGGGCTTTTGGCTGTGCAGGGCGTCAGCGCTTCCCCCGCAGATGATCCATCCCTGCTTGGGGGGCCCAGCTCATGGCGCCCCTCTGCCCCTCCTTCACAGGGTGTTCGGCTTCCCAGTCCACTACACCGACGTGTCCAACATGAGCCGCCTGGCCAGGCAGAGACTGCTGGCCGCTCCTGGAGCGTGCCGGTCATCCGCCACCTCTTCGCCTCCACTGAAGGAATATTTCGCTTGTGTGTAAGGGACACGTGGGGCCAACCGAGGTAGCGCCGCGAGGTTACACAAATGGAGAAAAACAAAAACAAACACAAAACACACAACACAACAAAAACACCGAGAACATGAGGATGGAGAGGAGTCGCAGCACCCAGAAGAGGAAACAGGAATTTCCCCAGCAAACCCGCAGAGCCGGCGGAGGCGGAGGCCTGGCCTCGGGGCGGTCGTGGGCATCTCGGGCGGCTCTGCAGTGCCGTCTTCAGTCCTCCTTAAAACCAAACCGAGCTCCACCCCCTCCCCTCCACTCCCAAACCCCCACCTTTTTTTTTTTTTTTTTTTTTTTTGGTCAGATCTTTTCGTTTTATACTCTTGCAGAGGGGTTTTCTGTTTGTTTGGGTTTTTGTTTCTTTGCTGTGACTGAAACAAGAGGGTGGATTGCAGCAAAAACCAGTAACAACAGGAGTCACAATACCTTGGCGAGGAAAGCTAGGAGAGAAGAAAAAAAATTCTATCAAAATTTCTATATTGGATTTTTTTTTTACTCTATAACTTTTTTGTTGTTGTCTCTAGCCTGATCAGATAGCACGAGCGGGAACAGAGCGTTGAGAGGCTCTGGAGGCCGCACGGTCCCTGCCAGCCCCCGAGCCATCTCGCCAGCACCATCCTGGCCGTGCAAAAGAGAACCCAGCTAGCAGCAGGGAGCCGAGACCAGCACTCCAGACCCGCCGCCAGCATTTCAGGTGCCTACCACACAGGAAACCTTGACGAAAATCAGTTCCTAGAAGCCGCTGTTACCTCTTGTTTACAGTTTATATATATATGATAGATGCGAGATATATATATATATATAAAAGGTACTGTCAACTACTGTACAACCCGACTTCATAATGGTGCTTTCAAACAGCGAGATGAGTAAAAACATCAGCTTCCACATTGCCTTATGTGCAAAGGGTTCTAACTGCGGACGGAGAGTGGGTGACGGCTGGGGTGGGGGACGACAGACCATCGTTCTGGTGGGTGAGGGGGCTTCTCCCCTTTGCCCCCTTGCTAACGAATGAACAAGGCAAGGAAGAGAATTTAGGAACAGCCACCTCCCCGCTTTCTCCCTGCCGAAGGAGGGGAATTTGCCGGTGAGGTGGGGGCGTGGAAAGCTGAGAGCGGGATTCATCCAGGCTCACGCAATAACCTTTTGATTTATTATTATTTTATTTTTTGAAAAAAGGAAAAGACCAACCCGCTCCTCTGCCCTCTGCAGGCTGGCAGGATTGGGGTGTGGGCGTCTTCGTTCCCAACTTTTCACATGAGCCCGTTCGAGGGGCACCTTGTGAAAATCAGGAAAATAACAACAAAAAAAAATCAATAAAATAAGCCCAGAGTGCAGGAAAGTGACCGACCCCACCTCACCTGAGCGAATAAAAAAACATACAAAACGTGCTGGTGCTGCCCGAGTCGCCTTTTGTGTGTTCTTTTATGAAGCCGCCCGCCCCCGCCCCTGCACCAGGTGGCTGCAACCCCAAGGCATGTGTTTGGTCATCTCCAGGCTGTAGACCGATCCTGGGGCACAGGTGACACCTTCCCATCCTTCACGTTCTGGTTCTGTTGGTTTCCAGAGTTTCTTTCAAGGAATCAAAAATCCAATCCCGCCCCCCACTCCCAACCCCTCTCCCTTTAAGGTTTTAAACCAAGGTGCGGGAGCAGGGTGCTTTTAAGTTAGGAGCAGGGTGCTTTTTAAGTTAGAGGTGGCCCCCGGTGCCCTGGCTCCCCCTCGGGGCCAGGTGGGCCACCAGGTGCACAGCAGCCAGGGGCTGGGCTCTGTCTCCCGCCCCAGGCGCGCCCTTATGGGTGCCCGACCACCTCCTTCCCCCTCCCCCTTGGAGTCGTATGTATGTCAGGGCTGGAGAGGTTCTCTCCTGTGCGCGTGCATTGAGGTGCTGTGTTTCTTTTCTAGTGCTTGGTCTGATGGCTGAGCCCTCGCCCGGGGTTGGCAGGGGTGCCCAGCGGGCAGAGGCTTGCCTGGATTGTCGGGTGTAGATATGTGGCATATAGAGATTTATATTTTATAATGGGAGGGGGTGGACCTCCTGGGATGGGGCAGGGCCGGAGGTGAGCCCCGTCAAAGCACAGGGGGGCCCGAGTTTGCATCCCTCGAAAGATTGGGGCCTACGGGAATAGGCACCGTATAGAGTCATAGCTAGGGAGAGGGGCGCGGGGCCAGGATGCTGAGCCTCCGGCAACCCCTGGCAGACGCCCCTGCCCGCCTCCCCACTCAGTACCTCCCCCACGCAGACACAGGAAGTGATTTCTGATCGACTGCATCACAGAGGCACCGCCAGGGAGCGCCCCGCGTGCTGGTCCCCGGGATCGGGGATGGGGCCCCGTGGCACTACCTCTGTTGCCCTGATGGCAGGTGGACTGGCAGTGCCAGGAGCTGCCCAGTGCTGAAGGCAGGGAGGGGCAGGTGCTCGCCTCTGGCAGATAACTGGGGCCGGGTCTGGTCCCTAGTGATGTCAAGACTCTTGTGTTAGCGGCCCATGACACTGGCCTGCAACTAAGGCACACCGGTCCAGGTCGGCCCTCAGCTCCCCCTACCTATTCTCTCTCCCCCCCTAATTGGCATCCTGTCTGTCTGTCTGTCCGTCCGTCTGGGCCAGCAGGCTTCCTGGGGGCAGCAGAAAGGGGACATAACGCTCAATCAATAATTGGACAAAAATAATAAACCGGGCGTCAAGACCCTCCTCAATGCTCTGGAGATAGCACTCCGCCGCTTGACTGCCGCACCCCTGGTGGGGGTGCTTAGTCCTGGACCCCGGCCCACCCACCTGCAGGTACAGCCTGCCTGGGCTCGGCCCGATGATAATGCCCGCCCACGACCCCCTCTGCCTCTGGCAGTCCCAGGTGCTCCCTGCTGGTGTTTGCAGGCCCCTCCCTCTGCTCAGCTTCTGCCCTGCAGGCCAAGGGCTCCTGCCTGCGGGGGAAGGACGGCTGGTAGCCTGGGCTGCAGGCAGGACTGGCCAGCGCCCAGTGGGGCCTCACTCCTGAGCCTGCTCTGGATGCCTGAATAGGCCCAGGCCAGGAACCAGAGCCTCTCACCGAGCTTCTCCCGGGCCCAGTCGGTGCTGCTGCGCCCCCAGCGGGGGAGCCAGGAAGCTGCTTGAGATCACGGCAGCACCCCTGACTGAGGGGCCAGACGTGCTTCATGCACTGGAGGCCGAGAAGGCAGGGAAGGATTCTGGGGTTTGCTCCCAGTGACCCCCCACGAGGCCAGGACAGACCCTGCAGCTAAGCGAGCAATGGTGCTCCGCTCCTTCCCAGGGGCTGGGCCTAGAGGGTGCTCCGGCTCCTTCCCCAGGGGCTGGGCGTAGGGTGGGGTGTCTGAGTGCAGATGCCAGCACACGTCATCTTTCCAGACCCCAGAACTTCCCTTGCTTTTGTCTGTGCTGCTGGGCTCCAAGCTGGCCCGGCAGCATCCCGGACCTCTTAGCCTGCGAGGCCCCGGGAATGTCTGGTGTCCACACCAGGTTGGGTCAGCGGCCCCAGAGCAAGGTCTAACGGGGACGTGGCTGCTTGGGCCTCGTCTCCCTGTGGCCTGTCCACGAAATGGCTTTTGACGCCCTATGGGTGCTGCGAGGCCATGGCTCTGGAGGTGTCCTTTTGGCCACTGCAGGGAAGTCCTGGCCCCTGGCTAGGAGCCTCCAGGAAGGGAGCTGTTTGCGGCCCTCTGAGGCAGGGGGGAGGGGATCCCACCAGGGCAGAAAGACTAAGACCGGGGGACGTGCAAGGCAGCCCTTCTGCCTGGCCGCGGGCGGTGACCTGCCCTATGGAACCCCCACTCCAGACACTGGCATGGGGGGAGGAGGGACCAGCCCAGCAGTGAGCTCAGGACTTCCGGCCCCTCTGGCAGCCTGTCCCTTTGTCCATCCATCTCCAGGCAGTGAGCAGGGGTGAGGACAGTCCCTGACCCCCTGTCCCCACCACTCCTGGTTGCCCAAGGCCTAGGATTCGACAGACAACAACAAAAAAATGCCGAAATTCCTTAGAATACGCAGCGGGAGGGAGGCGACCCCATACGGTGCTAAAACATTTTATTAAAAATATATATTGTTAAATTAAGTCTGCTGTCTGGACAATGACTGTTTGTTTTGTTTTCGTAGTGGAGTTTAAAAGAGACTATTATTTTACTCTGATATATTATTATTAAAAAGGCATTTTAACTTTGTACTTGAAAACTAAATGAGCGATTTCCTGTGTTTTTAGCTGAGGCATTGAAGTAGCGGGTGCTTACTTATTTGTGGGAATCATGTATCCATACTGAACAATAAACTCTGTAGCTGATTTGGTAATACCTTTTCCTGTTACACACTTTTCGCTTTGACCCCGGCGGCCGAGCGCCTTTACTCCACATTCCACGCAGCTAAATGCAGGACCCCCCAGCCCCCACGTCCCGGCTTCCCGCTCTGCCCTCCCAAGCCCTCCTTCCTGACCCGCTTCCCTTTCTCTTCAGTTTCCCTTGATCCCATTTTTGTTCTTTTTCCTGGTTCCAGCATTCTCCCACCACCGTCTTTTTTTTTCCTTTCCTTTTTTCCTTTTTTTTTTTAGGGTTGCTTCTCTATTTATTGACAATAATATTGTGCATTTCACAGTCTGGTTCTGGGTGTGAGGGCCCCCGCGGCCCCCGCCTCCCCCCACCCCCGGGGTTCTCTTGTATCTCTGTGTAAGTCATGCTCGTGACATTAGCTGTTTATGAAATAATTAAAGAGGTCATTGCCTACGGCCCATGTAGAAAAGTCTGTCAATGCCGCCTTCATCACATTTTTTTTTTGTGTGTGTGTGCCCAGAAGAATATAATAAAGCTCCTTTCTAATGTACTTGTGCTGGAGAACACTTGAATAAATGGACTGTTTTTGTGCAAAAGGAAAACCGGAAAAGCACCGTCCGAATGTCCTTTTTGTCTTGCCGCCCGAAGCCTCCGCTGAGGGGTTAAGTACCTCCCGCCTGGGACGGGCCGACCGCCGGGGGGGAAGGGGCCTCCCGGTCGTCTCTGCCCTCGCCGAGAGCCTCCGTGTTTGCACCACGGAGACCCCTGGGCGCCCGGGAGGACCCGGACTTCTCCCGCTCTCGGTGCCCAAGAGGAGAAGGCACACCCGTCTGGGCTGCACAAACCCTTCCCCCCCCGGGAAATAGAAACAAACCCCAGACCTGGGCTCTGAAAAAGGGGATTTGCGGAATAGGGTAAGTAAGCCTCGTCCGGGGAAGGTTCCAGCTGGTCACCACCTGCTTCTCCCCCTGCAGCGGGGCTTCCTGGGGAGGCGGGACAGCCATGGGGGGGGGGTGACCCTGCCGAGGGACCCCGTCCAGCTCACCTCTCCGGTGTTACTCACCCAGGGCCGGCCCCGGCCCACCCGCCCCCCACACACCCCCGGTGTGGGCTTCCAGAAGGGCCCCTGAAACAGCGGTTGTGTTTCCTAGCGGCCCTCTAGACTCAGGGTTGGCCTGCCCTTCCCAACGCTTTGGGCTGCTTTTCCTGTTGCTTTACACAGCTGCTGGTACTTTCCGCGGGTGTTTGCTTCTCTGCGTATTTTTGGGGCGCTAAATAGAGCTGCACTAATAATCACACACACACACCCGCACACACCCTCCCTGAAATGAGGGCTGGAGAGATGGTTAAGCGGGTAAGGCACCTGCTCCGCATGCAGCTGACCGGGGTTCAATCCCCAGCACCACGCGTGGAGCGAACCCTGAGGACATGAGTCTGCGCCCAAAACAGCAGGGACGAGAGTCCATGAACGGGACGTGTTGGGCAGGGGCAGCCCCGCCCACCCGCTCATGGGGCACATCCGCACGCGTCTCCACCCGCACACGTCACTGCACGGCGTCTCCACCCGCACGTGTCTCCCCGCACGTGTCTCCCCCCCGCACGCGTCTCCATCCACGCGCGTCTCCACCCGCACGCGTCTCCACCGCACGCGTGCCCCATCCGCACGCGTCTCCACCGCACGCGTCTCCACCGCACGGCGTCTCCACCGCACGCGTCTCCACCCGCACGCGTCTCCACCGCACGCGTCTGCACCGCACATGTCTCCCACCGCCGCGCGTCTCCACCGCACGCGGCGTCTCCGCACGCGTCTCCACCGCACGCGTCTCCACCCGCGCACGTGTCTCCCCGCCGCGCCTCTCCCCGCACGCGTCTCTCCCAGGTGGGAGCAGTCAGACTGTCCCCGCTCTGAGCCTCAGCTGAGGAAGCACAGACCATGGTTGAACCAATCAGACGCACGCGGGGCCTGGGGTGGTGTTGGGGGCGGTGAGGATTCTGGACTTCTTTTTTTTAGACCCTAAAAATCTACGGCAGGAAGCAACACCCTTTGATGTCTAAGCTGCCATGGAGGAAGCCTGGTGGGAGGTGGAATTCGGATAGAATCTGCCCTGAGACCCCTGAGAAATGGAGGGGGCTAGGGTGCGCCAGCTCTGAACGCCAAACGGACCCCGCCCCTGTCAGCTGCCGGGTCAGGCAGGGACTTGTGTTCATAAGGCCGCCCGTGGAGTGCCCAGAGGAGCGTCGGTGATGGAGGGTCCAGAGAGGCGGGGAAAGGGGCCCTGCCCGAGCTGGTTGCGGGGTGCAGGGGCTGCTGGCTGCTGGCTGCTGGGGAGTCAGCGGGGGGCCAGGAGGGGGCGCAGTGTCGGGGCCAGCACAGCTCCCCTGGACCCCGAGAGGGAAGGGAGCGCCGGGGGAGGAGAGAGGCTGGGCGTTAACGCGGGCTCACCAGGCGGGCACTGGGGATGGTGCTCCCGGTACTGCCAGCTGTGATCCCTGAGCACAACTGAGCGTGGCCTCCAAACCGTGGACAAGGAAGGACCTCAAGCGCCTTCCCCAAGGACAGCCGGTCCAGGGGCTGCCCCCGCCAGCCCTCCTGGTGCCACCGAGAGCTCCCTTTTTTTTTTCCTTCAGCTTTTGGGGGTCACATCCAGCGATGTTCAGACCTCCTGGCTCTGCACTCAGGAATTACTCCTGGCAGTGCTCGGGTACCATGTGGGATGCAGGGGATCAAACCCGGGTCGGCCGCGTGCCAGGCAAACGCCCTCCCGCTGTGCTCCAGCTCCGGAAGCTCCTTTCTCCTTGACCCCAGCGTCCCCTCTGAGTGGGTACAGGTGGGTTTGGGGGAAGTGGAGTTTGGGGGGGCCTTGGGGCTAGGCCTCTGAGGGGTGGGAGCCGGAAGGTCCTTCTCAAATCTCAGGAGCCCCCACCCAAACTGTGCTTGGGTGCCAGTCAGTCACCTCAGCTGCAAAGAAGTCTCTCCTTCCAACCTGCTCCCGAGACTTAGTTCCTGGGCCGTCCTGGGGCCAAATCGACATCCTTTCTGAGTGTTTGATTTGGGGGCACCTGGCGGTGAGTGCCCAGGGCCGAGTCCTGGCTCTGCACTCAGGGAGCGCTCCTGGCGGGCCTCAGGGACCATATAAGTGCCAGGGATCGAGCCCAGGTCAGAATGTGCAAGGCGAGCTGTGCTGCGGCTCCGGCCTGCTTCCAGCGCACATGGTTGGGAGGCCGAGAGAGAACCACGGGAGGGGCACCTGCTCTTCATGTGGCCAACCCAGGCTCAGTCCCTGGCCCTCCACATGGCCCCCGAGCCCACCAGGAGTGGTCCCTGAGTGCAGAGCCTGGAGTCAGCCCTGAGCATCGCCAGCTGTGGTGCCCAAACAGAACCCAAATAGCTTTGTCAAGAGCGGCGGGCGGCGGTGCCCGTGGCCCCACACGGCGTCTCGGCAGGAGACCTGTGACCTGTTCCCGAGCATCACACTGTCACCATGCACTGCCCAGAGGCTCTCCCAACCCCAGCTCTGCCAGGGGTCCTCAAGATTGGTGGTCTCATCTCTTGGCCCCCCTTAATTATGCTAAGGGGAGTGGGGAGGGAAGAAGAAAAGGCAGAACCAAGTGGAGTCCTCGCTCTTCCGCAGCTATCACAGCCGCCCTTCCGGGAGACTCAGCTTTTTCATCTGGGAAATGGGCACAGTTACCCGCCTCCTCTCCGCCCCAGGGAGCTCCGGGCAGCCGGGGGAAGGGGAGGCGGGCAGCAAAGCTCATGGAGGATGCAGAATAATGAGACCAGCTACCCCTTGCGGCCCCAGGTCTGCCCCCCAGCCCCCCTTCCTTCCCAGAAGTAAGGCCCCCGCACCTCAGTTCTCAAAGTTGGGGGGCCCTCTTGGATAGAGTTGTTGCCTGGCCTGGCTCTGTCCTGCTCCTCGGTTTGGGGATTGAACTCAGGATCACTCGCCAGTGAGACTTGAAGCCTTGCTGCTGTTTCTCAGGTTCCGTGTCCCTTTATAGGAAACATTTACTGGGCTGGAGCCGTAGTATAGTGGGCGGGGCACTTGCCTTGCACATGGCCAGCCCAGGTTCAATTCCCAGCACCCTATATGGCCTCCCAAGCCTGCCTAGAGTGCAGAGTGCAGAGCAAGCCCGAGCACTGACAGGGTGTGGCCGCCTAACAACAAGCCATTTGCTGACTCTGGCTTTCAAGGGCTGGGGTGCTGATCTCACACGTCAAGGCCAGGGGTCCAGGGAACTAGGGATTGCAGAGAACTAGGGTGACGTTCTGGGTTGTTTCTGGGGGCCCAGGAGCCCAGCACACTCAAGAAAAGCATTTCACAGGAGCCAGAGAGAGAGTAGAGCAGGTAGGGCGCTTGCCTTGTATGCAACAGACCTGGGTTTGATCCCGGCACACAATATGGTACCCCAAGCATGCCAGGAGTGATCCCTGAGCACAGAGCCAGAAGTAAACCCTGAGAAATACCAGCTGTGGTTTAAAGACAGAACCAAAAAGTATTTCAAAAAGTACCAAAATCAGAAAGTATTTCACGGGCAAAAATTCAAAACACATATTGTCCCCAAACACCGCCAGGAGTAATTCCTGAGTGCAGAGCCAGGTGTAACCCCTAAGCATTGCCAGGTGTGACCCAAAAGAAAAAAAATTATGTAGCAAATATCTCCCTGTTTCTACAGGTTCGCTGCAGTTGCTGAATGCCTGCACATAATCTCAACTGGCTAAAAATCCTGTCTTGATTTCTCCTTTCCTAGGTCCTAGGCTGTCTTTGATTTTCAGCCATGTTCAGTAATGCAATAATGAACATTTATATGTATTCAGCACTTTTGATGCTTTGGGACAATTTCATTAGGATAAACTCCTAGGGAGTACAGCTTCTGGGTCGAAGACTGTTGGCTATAATATGTACTATTTTTATTTATTTATTTATTTATTTATTTTTTGCTTTTTGGGTCACACCCGGCAATGCTCAGGGGTTTCTCCTGATTCTGCACTCAGGAATTACTCCTGGCGGTGCTCAGTGGACCATATGGGATGCCGGGGATCGAACCTGGGCCAGCATGGGCCGGCTGCGCTAAGGCGAGCGCCCTACCCGCTGGGCTATCGCTCCGGCCCTATAATATGTACTATTAACTGAGGATTATGATAGTTTTATTACTGCTTTTCTGAGGCAAAAGCTGGCTTTCCCCTGCAGCAAGCAAAAATGCCCTGCTCTGCCTCTTGGCCTTCAGACGCCAGGAGAGCAACGGCCACCCATTGACAGCACCTGGATTTGTGCAGCAGAACAAGGGCCATGGGAAACCAAGAAGGGAGCTGTCACCCTGCCATGGGGCCCCGGCGGTGCCCAAAAGGGGAAGGCACCCACTGCCCTTACATATCACTTGATCACTTGATCACTTGAATCCGTTATTCATCGATTTGCTCCAGCGGGTGCCAGTAACATTTCCATTGGACCCTATCACGTGCCAATGTAGCCCAATGGCATCTGGTTGATTCAGGAATATGGAGAGCCTCAAACCGTTCCTTCAGGGTCTTGACAAGGAAGTCTGACCATCTTGTAGGTGGGTGGCCACGTCATCTTTTGACATCCCGTGGGATCCAGTCGGTAACGGCTCTAGTCCAGCGGTTGTCTCCAAATCGCATTACATGTCCAGCCCATCTGATTTTCGATGCCTTGGCAAACGAGACAGCGTCCCTGATTCTGGAATAGCGATGGAGGTCAGAACTCCGGATTCCTTCTCTCACTTGAGTGAGGCGTGATATTCCAAGAATAGCTCTTTCAGTTCCTCTCTGGGAGACCCGAATAGCATTCTCATCCTGCTTTCGTAGGGCCCAGGTCTCTGAGGCATATGTTAATGCAGGGAGAACGGTGGAGTCAAAGAGATGTGCACGGAGCCGGAGGTTCTTTGTCCTTTTTAGCTATTTCTTCGATGCCTCTGAAGGCATTCCATGCCGCTCTCTTCCTCCTGCGCAGCTCAGGTTCATCATCTCGACCTAGGTACACATAACTGCTGCATTCAGAGATGTTTGTTCCATTGAGAGTGAATGGGGCCTCAGAACTAGTTCATTTTTCATGAACATAGTTTCTTCAGATTCAGCTGTAGACCTATCTTTCCACATTCTCGGTCGAAGTCAGCCAGCATTTGTGCCGCCCTTACATATACCAATAGAAATGAGGCATGGGGCCGGAGCAATACCACAGCGGGTAGGGCATTTGCCTTGCATGCAGCCGACCCAGGTTCGATCCCGGCGTCCCATATGGTCCCCCGAGCACCGCCAGGGAGTAATTCCTGAGTGCAGAGCCAGGAGTAACCCCTGAGCATTGCCGGGTGTAACTCAAAAAAGGAAAAAAAAACTCCTCAAAGCTTAGTCCCCTAAGCACCACTGGTCGTGGCCTGGGAGTATCCCGCACCCTGCCTGGCCGTGCCCATGGGGACAGGGCCACAGATCACTTCTCCTGTGTGTGGTGGGGTGCGACGTGACCAGTGCATCCCGGAGCCCTGGACAGTGACTCTTCTAGAACTTTCTGCTGCTCTGTCTCTCCCCCTTCCTGTCAGGAAGGCCGCAGGTGAGGACACAGGTGAGGCTGAGGCTGCAGGGGCGAGCACCCGAGAAGCAACGTGGTCATGGCCATCCCTTAGAATGCCGAGGTCAGGGGCTCCAGCCACCACCAGGGGCCTGAGGTATAGTGCACTGGGCAGGGCGCTGTCCTTACATGGCCGGCCCAGGTTTCATTCCCACATCTCATATGGACCCTTAAGCACCACCAGGAATAATTCCTTTTTGCTTTTTGGGCCACACATGGGGATGCTCAGGGATTACTCCTGGCTCTACACTCAAGAATTACTCCTGGTCAGGGGTCGGCCCTTCCCCCTCCATTTTGTCGAGCCCGGTAGCCCCCGCCCAGGAGCTGCCCTGGGGCGACCAGCCATAGCATGCAGTCTCAAACGTGGCTGGGGAAGCTGGAACTCGGCTCTCCCCAGGCTCAGCTGACCATGGGGCTCCCAGGAGGACAGATGGGTTTTGGGAGTGGGCCCATCACCTCTGGGGGTTCCGGAAGCAGCCGGATGAGACTCGCCCACCACACTAGCCACCACCTTCGCTGTCCAGATGCTGACCATGAGGTCCCTAAGTCGTGTGGCTGCATGCGGCCTTGCAGTCCATCGAACTAGTGGAAACAGTTGTGTCCTTTAATGTACTGCATCTACGATGTGCAGGAAAGTTTGGCGGGAGGGAGAGATAGAGAGGGGAGAAAAGACATACAGAACCCGCCAAGTAGTTGGGGTGTGGGGGGGGGGAGGGAGGTGGGGACATTGGTGATGGGAGATGGGTTCGGGTGGAGGGATGGGTGTTGAAACACTGTAGAACCAAAACTCTACATGAGCATCTTGCAATTGTATGTCTAAAAATGGTGTAATAAAATTTGGGAAAAGAAAAAAAAAAAATTACTCCTCGGTGCTTGGGGACCATATGGGATGCCGGGGGATCAAACCTGGGTCTGCTGTATGCAAGGCAAACGCCGTCCCCACTGGATGCTCAGGGGTTTCTCCTGGCTCTGGAATTACTCCTGGCGGTCGTCGGGGGGACCATATGGGATGCCGGGGATCGAACCCGGGCCGGCATGGGCCGGCCACGTGCAAGGCAAACGCCCTACCCGCTGGGCTATCGCTCCGGCCCCGATTGTAATATATTTTAGAACATGATTGGTTCCACTAGTTTGATGTACCATGTTCTGATTCTGACCAGCAGGTTTCCACTGTCACCAGCAGAGGGAGCCCTTACACCTGCACGTTGAAATCCCTGCAGCTGCCTACTGAAATGATGCGAGCCCTGACTGAGTCCTCAGTTTCTTCATCTGCAAAATGGAGCTGTTGACTCTTCCGCAGATGGCTTATGGGCAAAGCTCAGATGGTCTTGCTCACACAGTCACTTACTCTTTCATGTTTATCTTGGGGGCACACTTGACTATGCTCAGGGCTTACTCCTGGCTCTCCACTCAGGGATCACTCCTGCTGGGCTGGGGGTCATATTGGATGCTGCAGATCAACTTGAGCCAGCCACATGCAAGGCAAACACTCTCCCACTGTACCACCCTCTCTGGACCCTAGTTTGTGTTCTGAGGCTCTCCCGGGCCAGAAGGTATCCTGGCACTTTGCCTCGTGGCTCACTCCATGGCTCACTCTGTGGCTCACTCTGTGGCTCACTCCATGGCTCACTCTGTGGCTTACTCCGTGGCTCACTCCGTGGCTCACTCTGTGGCTCACTCCATGGCTCACTCTGTGGCTTACTCCGTGACTCACTCCGTGGCTCACTCTGTGGCTTACTCCATGGCTCACTCTGTGGCTTACTCTGTGGCTCACTCCGTGGCTCACTCTGTGGCTCACTCTGTGGCTAACTCTATGGCTCACTCTGTGGCTCACTCCGTGGCTCACTCCATGGCTCACTCCGTGGCTCACTCCATGGCTCACTCCATGGCTCACCCCGTGGCTCACTCCATGGCTCACTCCGTGGCTCACTCCGTGGCTCACTCCATGGGTCACTCTGAGGCTCACTCTGTGGCTCACTCCATGGCTCACTCTGTGGCTTACTCCGTGGCTCACTCCGTGGCTCACTCCATGGCTCACTCTGTGGCTTACTCCGTGACTCACTCCGTGGCTCACTCTGTGGCTTACCCGTGGCTCACTCTGTGGCTTACTCTGTGGCTCACTCCGTGGCTCACTCTGTGGCTCACTCCGTGGCTAACTCTATGGCTCACTCTGTGGCTCACTCCGTGGCTCACTCTGTGGCTCACTCCATGGCTCACTCCGTGGCTCACTCCATGGCTCACTCCGTGGCTCACTCCGTGGCTCACTCCGTGGCTCACTCCATGGGTCACTCTGAGGCTCACTCCATGGCTTACCCATGGCTCACTCCATGGCTCACTCTGTGGCTTACTCCATGGCTCACTCCGTGGCTTACTCCGTGGCTCACTCTGTGGCTCACTCCGTGGCTCACTCCATGGCTCACTCCGTGGCTCACCCGTGGCTCACTCTGTGGCTCACTCCATGGCTCACTCTGTAGCTCACTCCGTGGCTCACTCCATGGCTCACTCCGTGGCTCACTCCGTGGCTCACTCCGTGGCTCACTCTGTGGCTCACTCCATGGCTTCCTGGGAGTCAGAACCTGGCACAGCCTCATCACCGCGCGCATCATCCCACGCGCTGCTGTCTCTGGTCCTCTGTGCGGCCAACAGTGGCCCGTCTCACAGCTGTGATGTATGTGTGAGCTTCACGATGCAAGGGCGTGAGCCCTGGTGAGCAAGTCATTGCAGCAACAGCAGAGGAAAGGAGGGGGCCAAAAGAGGTCTCTGCTCTCTCTGTCTCTGTCTCTTTCTCTGTCTCTGTCTCTGTCTCTGCTTTTTGGGTCACACCTAGCAATGCTCAGGGTTACTCCTGGCTCTACATTCAGCATTTATTCCTGGCAGTGCTCTGGGGACCCTATGGGATGAAGAGACTCAAACCCGGGTTGGCTGCGTGCAAGGCAAACGCTCTCCCCCATTATCCTATTGCTCCAGCCCTGACCCTCTCTGGGTCCTTAGTGGACCCAGGGGTCAGCACTTTACCACTGGACACAGAGTGCTCGGGTTTGAGGATGTGTAGCTGCCCAGGGCCTGCAGAGCTGGGGCCAGCAGACGGGCGGAGGGCACTCTGGCTGCGTGCATGGTGCGAGATGGTCGGAGCACTGGCCGCCTCCTGGCCCCCTTCTCTCCCCTTTTAATAAAAAAAAAAAATTGCCACACCCTGTGGTGCTCAGGGCTTACTCCTGGCTCTGTGCTCTGTGCTCACTCTTGTGGGGTCAGAGAACCGTCTAGAGTGTTAGGGATCAAAGCTGGGTGGGCTGTGTACAAGGCAAGTGCCCTCCCCGCTGGACTATCTGGCCCCGAATCAGCAGGGATTGGCAGGAGGGATTGGCAGGAGGTGGGAGCCCGCAGAGCTCTGGGCCCGCGCAGTGGACAGTAACGAGGTTTCTGGGAGAAGGTTTCTGTTCAGAGGCGGAAGATGGCGCCAGGACACAGAGCCATTTTCTGGCTGTGTCGCAGCCCTAGCCTGGCAGCGTCCCGGATGCAGAGATGCTCTCTCCAGGCACGAGCCCGATCAGAAAGGACACGGTCAGTGTGGCACCAAGGCATCAAAGTCATTCTCCATTTCTTACTCTGTGACTCTGTCCCTACTGACCTTAGCAGCTAGGAAGGAAAAACCTGTGCCATCAGCTTTTCCAGCACGGGGAGCACTGCACTCTGTGGCCACTAGAGGGCAGGGCAGCCCCACTGAGGGGATTGGACGCGCCTGACATTCAGCCTTTAATAGTAACTTTTAGGGTTGGAGCAATAGTACAGGGAGCAGAGCTTTGGCCTTGCACATGGCTGACCCCGGTTTGATCCCCGGCATCCTATATGCTTCCCTGAACCCACAGGTGTGATGGCTGAGCACAGAGACATGAGTGCCAGGGAATGAACCCTGAGCGCCATTGGGATTCAAAAAATAAAAGTAAGTGTTAGGGCGGGAGAGATAGTACAGCAGGTAATGGACTTACATTGCATGCAGCCAACCCAGCTTCAATTCCTGACATCCCATATGGTGCCCTGAGCACCGCCAGGAGTAAGCTCTGAGTATCGCCAGGAGTGGCCCAAAAAGGAAAAAGGAGAGGCAGGAGCAAAAGTTGAGTGGGCAGGACTTTTCCCTTACATGAGGTCAACCCCGGTTCGATCCCCCGGCATCCCATATGTTCCCCTGAGGACCGCCAGGAGTAATTCCTGAGTGCAGAGCCAGGAGTAACCCCTGAGTATAGCCGGGTGTGATGCCCCCCCAAAAAATAAATAAAAGAGGAAAAAAGGAAAGCAAAGTAACTTTCAGAGCCTGCGCAGTGGGCAGGGAGCTTACCTTTTGCACTCAATTGGGGCACGTGCCCCCCAAAGCACAGAGAGGCAGGACCAAGCCCTGAGCACAACAAACAGATGCCTTTCAGGAGCCAGAGCAAAAATGCAGGTAAGGTGTTTGCCTCCCATTTGACCCTCCCAGGTTCAATTTCCAGCCCGCCAGGAATAATTCCTGAGTGCAGAGCCAGGAGTAACCTCTGGGCATAGCCACGTGTGGCCCAAACGAAGAGGCAAATAGTAACTTTTGAGTGAAGGATTCGTTACAGACCCCCACCATCCTTCCCACTTCCTCGCCTGAACCCCTCATTGATGCCCTGCCCAGGGTGAGATGTGTGGTGAACAGGACCCTATCTTACACGACAGGGTCAAACACCACCAAGCCCATGATATTTTTTGTCTTTCAATCCGTTTGGTGCCAATACGGAATGCTGCCCTGGAAGGGGAGTTTCAGCTCTATCTCTGCTCCCCCTCCCAGAAGAATCTCCCCTCAAGAAAACCTATTATGGGCCGGAGTGATAGTCCAGTGGGTAGGGCGTTTGCCTTCCGTGCAGCTGACCTGGGTTCGATCCCCGGCATCCCATGTGGTCCCCAAGCACCGCCAGGAGTGATTCCTGAGCGAAGAGCCAGGACTTAGCCCTGAGCATCGCTGGGTGGACCCAAAAAAAAAAAAAACAAAACCCATTACACAGCTGTTCATCTTGATAAACTAAGGCACTCAGATATGTAAAAGTCTAGATGCGGGCCTCGGATGCGCCTGGGGAAGCTGGAACTCCGCTTTCCCCGGCTAAGCTGACCATGGGGCCTCGGGAGGGCAGATGGGTTTTGGGAATGGGCCCATCGCCTCCCGGGGGGTCCCGGAAGCAGCCGGATGAGACTCGCCCATCACACTAGCCACCACCTTTGCTGTCCGGACGCTGGAACACTGCCTCACGACCAGATTGACAGAGCAAAACCAGTTGGAGCCCAGGTCGCGCGACCGCAAGCGGCCGTCGCGGTCCATCAAAAATAGTGGAAACAGTGATGTCCTTTAATCCACTGCATTCCACAATGTGCAGGGAAATTTTGGTGGGAGGAAGAGATAGGGAGGGAGAGAGATGACATACAGAACCCGCCAAGTAGTTGAGGTGAGGGAGGGGGAGGGAGGTGGAGACATTTTTGATGGGAGATGGGTTTGGGTGGAGGGTTGGGTGTTGGAACGCTGTGGAAACAGAACTCTGTATGACCATCTTGCAATTGTATGTCTAAAATGGTGTAATAAAATTTGGGGGAAAAAAAAAGTCTAGCCCAAATAGGTTCAGATACTTGGGCATTTGACTGAAGCAGGTTTTTCTTCTGAAAATTACTGGTTCTGGGGCGGGCGGATAGCCCAGCGGATAGGGCATTTGCCTTGCACGCGCGGCCCATGCTGGCCCAGGTTCCATCCCCGGCATCCCATATGGTCCCCTGAGCACCGCCGGGAGTAATTCCTAAGTGCAGAGCCAGGAGTAACCCCTGAGCATTGCCGGGTGTGACCCAAAAAGCAAAAAAAAAAAAAAAAAAAAAAGTAAATAAATAAAAAGTAAATAGGATTTGTGGAGGACAGTCGGGGCTCTCTGTTTATCAGGTTGTGAGCCCCCATGCTTTTTTCCTCTTATTTCTGTCTCTTAATCTTTCGTGTCATCCCTGCTTCAGCTCTGTGCTTCCTGGGCTGGTCCATAGGGGGTGCCAGACACCAACCCAGGTGGGTTGCATGCAAGGCAAGTGCCCTACCCACTGTACTATCTCTCCACCCCGGCCCCTAGATTGATCTTATTTTATTTATCATCGTTTCTTCCAGACTATAAATGCCCATTTGGGGCTGTTTCTCTTCCTCCTCTCTCCCTACCTACTTGGACAAGTCCTAGGAGCAAAGCAGCTCAGCTCATGTATGCAGGGAAGCTCTGAGGCGTCCCGCACAGAACCGGGAGCAGGGTCAGGGATCCCCCTTCTGTCCCAGGGGATCGGCGGCCGGTGGATGGAAAAAGACGCAAGAATCCAGCGAAGTTTCAAAATGCTTTACTTAACACAGGTTCTGGCATACTAATCAGCAATAGGAAAAACCCCGAACTTAGTGTTCCAGGCTGGACTGTGGCCACGTGTAGGCCAAGATAGCGGCCACCACGTGTTAAGGCCCCACAGAGAGGAAGAGGCAAGAAGGGGAGACCAGCAGAAAAGGGGAGAAGCCAAAGAGAGAGGAAGCAGCTACTTTTATACCCCTGCAGCCCAGACCTCCCCTCCAAGGGAAAGCCAGCAGGGTCAAATCCCCTCAGGAAAATTCCTCCCAGGACCTCACCTAGGCCTTCTGAGATATTAATGCTGCCAAGCCAAGATCTACCTTGGAAGTGATCCTATAGGGCAGAGTGGAGGAGGGGCTTTTTTTTTTCTTTTTTGGGTCACACCCGGCGATGCTCAGGGGTTTCTCCTGGCTCTGCACTCAGGAATTACTCCTGGCTGTGCTTGGGGGACCATATGGGATGCCGGGAATCGAACCCAGGCCTGCATAGGCGGGCCGCATGCAAGGCAAACGCCCTACCCTCTGGGCTATCGCTCTGGCCCCTAGGGAGGGGCTTCTGAGATGAACTGTATCTCAGAATACAAAGGCATGCATCTGTACCAAAGAATATTCTATAGCCAGTTACATATTTCTTCAAGCCTTCACAAGAGTCTCATCTTTACTTCATGGTTGTTCTGTATATTAGCCTTTGACTTATCAGAGAGCCATGCTTGCTTCCTTGGAGGCAAACAGTATTTCTCTCTGATCTAATTACTTAGAGATCCAACGTGGCCAGGCAAATATACCAGTAAGATCTAGCTAGTCCCACGATGATTGTGGCAGCATGAGAGAATATTTATACCAGCCAGTATAGCATACATGGTCAGATGAGCTGCCACTTTTTTTTTTTTTTTTTTGCTTTTTGGGTCACACCCGGCGATGCTCAGGGGTTACTCCTGGCTCTGCACTCAGGAATTATTCCTGGCGGTGCTTGGGGACCATATGGGATGCCGGGATCGAACCCCTGGCCGGCATGGGCCGCCGCTGCAAGGCAAACGCCCTACCCGCTGGGCTATCGCTCCGGCCCTGAGCTGCCACTTTCAAACTGTCCTCCTCATATCTGCAAAGTGACCGCAGGAGGCAACTCCAGGCCAGAAGCAGAGGCTCTGGGCAGCAGTGGACTGCAACATGTTTGCAGACTAAGCCGAATGAGCCACTATTCTCGGTATCTTTCTTTTTCCCTTTGGGCTTTTTTTGGGGGTAGGGGTCACACCTGGCAATGCTCAGGGGTTACTTCTGGCTCTGCACTCAGGAATTACTCCTGGTTGTGCTGGGGGGCATAAGGGATGCTGGGGATTGAACCTGGGTTGACCGCATGCAAGACAAACGCCCCTACCTGCTGTGCTGTTTTGTTCTATCTTTCCGTTTTTCCACCTTCTAGCTGGTTTCCCAGCGAGAACTACTTTTCATAGTTTTTTCTCACCCCAGTAATTATCCATTTCTCAAAAGAACATGCGACTGCAGCTATTTTTGATTAACTCCTTTTTAACTTCTCACTGACTTCCTCTGACCTTGCTCCCTCCATTCCATCACCTCCAAATGGATAGTTCAATTAGTGGGAATATTGGACCACGTAAACATTGCTGGCTGCCAAGACAAACCCGTGTCCTGATCGTATTTCCTTCTGTGGCGCTTTGCTCTTCCTAGCTCTTCTAATTGCTGGTTCTGGTCCCTGCTATGTTGTTATTATTATCATCATCCTGATCGGTTTTAATGATGACCATATTAGAGATTCTTTTTTTTTTTTTTTTTTTTTGCTTTTTTGGGCCACACCCGGCGATGCTCAGGGGTTACTCCTGGCTCTGCGCTCAGGAATTACTCCTGGCGGTGCTCGGGGACCATATGGGATGCCGGGATCGAACCCGGGCCGGCATAAGCCGGCCGCATGCAAGGCAGGCGCCCTACCCGCTGGGCTATCGCTCCGGCCCCCCCATATTAGAGATTCTTAAGAGAGAGGTTTCCCCCCTCCCATTGTACTTACCACAATAATCCTGCATTTATTGGCTTGTTTATTTGGTTTCATCTTTCCCACTGAAACCCAAGCTTCTAGAACAAACCTGCTTGGGTTATCAATGTGCTCCCTGTCCCGCTGGTCACTCAATGCTCATTGACTGAATCAGTGGAGAGTGAAGGATGGGGCAGACACCGCCCATGGCAGCAGCTGGCTGTCAGACTACGGCCTGTCGGTCACCGAATAGCGTTCAGCAGTTAAACACAACGAGCTAGAAAGACCAAAGGAGCTGCTGTATTGCCAGTTTTGGTTCTGTTGTTGCTTTTTTTCTTTTCCTTTTTTGGAGGCTACACTTGGGTGTGCTCAGGGAACCATGAGGTACTGGGATGAAGTCTGGGCCTTTTGCATGCACAGCACTTGGTCAGCTTATTAGTCTTTCAGAGCCACTTTGCTGCTTCTATTTAAAACAAATAAACAAACAAAGCCTGAGCATTGGTGGGCTGGAGCAACAGTACAGCAAGTAGCGCTTGCCTTGAACGTGGCCAACATGGGTTTCATCTCCAATACCACATGTGGTACCCTGAGCCCCTCCAGGCGTGATCTCTGAGCACAGACGGGCATGGTTCCCCCCCCCCAACCACCCCCCCTCACACACACACAAAACCTTGCACATTGGTTGGTAATGCTATATAGGCTCAGGTGTACATTACTTTATTTTTGTTTTGTTTTGTTTCTGGGTCATACCCAGTGGTGCTCAGGGATTACTCCTGGTTCTGCCATCAGGAATTACTCCTGCTGGTGTTCAGGGGACCATATGGGATGCCAGGGATGGAACCTGGGTCAGCCGCATGCAAGGCCAAGCCCTCCCACTATCCTATTGCTCCAGCCCCTTGTTTGTGTTCAGTTTCAGAGGTACAGCCTTATTAGTCAACAACCAATTGCGTTTCATTATTATGTTTGTTTCGGTTTGGGGGGACACAACAGTTATGCTCGGAGATCACTCCTGGCCATGTTCAGGGGCCATAAGTGGTTCTAGGGATCGAACCAGGGTCTGCTGCCTGCAACGCAAGTTCCCTAACCCTTGCTCTATCTCTCGGCCCCAGAATCTAGCTTCTTAAGCATATAAAGTTGCATAACTTTATAAAATACCACTTTAAAGAAAATTTCATTATGATTTATTATTGTCTACGAGTCTCTCGTAGACATGTGGGAGACTCGTAGACATGGGGCAGAGCTGCTACTGGCTCTCCCTGTGACCAGCCGCTCACAAGGCACCCGAGAGGGATGGTGGGTTCTAGCCCTGGCCCATCACCCTCAGCAGAGGCTCGAAACAAGCCAGACGACCCCCCACTCCATGAGGGCCTCCATTTTCCACATCCGGACTTCTCTCTCGTCAGAACTCCACCCAGCAGACCAGCCTATCAGCGGCTGCGCGGGTTCATCAATAAATGCTGGATTTAGAGATGGCTACAAGAATATGCTACCTTCACGGCAGAGCCTGGCAAGCTACCCGTGTTGTATTTGATATATATGCCAAATACCAGTAACAATTATAGACCTCATTCCGGAATGGATTGAGGCTCTTTATGTTTCTGGAGCAAGCAGAAGCCTTGGGCTCTACTAGCATGAGACAGGACATATGGAGATATTACTGGGGCCCGCTCGAGCAAATTGATGATGAACGGGAAGACAGTGACAGTGATACAGTGATGATTTATTATTAATAAAGCTTTGATTTGTGTGCCTGGGGTTGTATAAAAATTCCTTAGATGAGGGCCTGAGATACAGTCCAACAGGTGGGGCACTTGCTTTACACGTGGTCTACCGGGTTCAGTCCCCAGCAACCCATATGGCTGGTTCCCTGAGCACCACAAGCAGTGATTCCTGAGTGCAGAGCCAGGAGTAACCCCTGAGCATTGCTCCGATGAAAGGGGGTCGTGAGTGGAAGAGTCGAGAAGCTCTGCTCTATTGTGTTTTTGGGGGTGGGGCCACACCTGGCAGTGATCAGGGCTTTTCCTGGCTCTGCCTCTCTCCTGAATAAGGATCATTCTAATGAACATCTGTGGTTCTGGGGATCAAACCCAGGAGGGCTGCGTGCAAGGCAAGTGTCCTCCCCACCGTACACGTGGCTCAGGTCCCAGAAGTCCCACTCTCGCACCCAGCTCTCAGCTGTCGCCACCTCCTTTCCTCCTTGGTTAGCTCTCTGATGGGCAGGTGGACCTGCCACGTTCTCAGCTCTCTTGGGGCTGATGGCTTCAAGCCACCACCACGGAGGAGCCCAGTCCCCCAGCTGCTGCCAAATTATGTGGTTAAACATTTCAATTAATTAAGTAATTATTTTTTTGTTTTAAAAATGGAGTTTATTAAAATTACCAATTCAAAGACCTTAGCTCTTCCTCAGGCATTTAGACTCAGCTTACAAATCTTATTCCTCTATTTATATGCCTAATACATTTTATTTTATTTTTTAAATTTAATTTAATTTTATTATTTTTCCCCCAAAATATTATTACACCATTTTAGACATACAATTGAAAGATGCTCATGTAGAGTTTTGGTTCTACAGTGTTCCAACACCCATCCCTCCACCCAAACCCATCTCCCATCACCAATGTCCCCACCTCCTTTCCCCCTCCCACAACCTCAACTACTTGGCGGGTTCTGTATGTCATTTCTCTCCTCTTTATCTCTCCCTCCCCGCCAAACTTTCCTGCACATCGTGGAATGCAGTGCATTAAAAGACATTACTGGGCCGGAGCGATAGCCCAGTGGGTAGGGCATTTGCCTTGCACACGGCCGGCCCGGCGCGGCCCGGGTTCGATCCCCGGCATCCCATATGGTCCCCCAGCACCGCCAGGAGTGATTCCTGAGTGCAGAGCCAGGAGAAACCCCTGAGCATCGCCGGGTGTGACCCAAAAAAGCAAAAAAAAAAAAAAAAAAAGACATTACTGTTTCCACTATTTTTAATGGGCCGCGCTGGGCGCTATGCCATGCGACCTGGGCTCGAACTGGTTTTGCTCTGTTAATCTGGTTGTGAGGCAGTTTCCCAGCGTCCGGACAGTGAAAATGGTGGCTAGTGTGATGGGCGAGTCTCATCCGGCTGCTTCCGGGACCCCCCCAGAGGTGATGGGCCCACTCTCAAAACCCATCTGCCCTCCCAGGGGGCCATAGTCAGCTGGGCCCCGGGCGAGCCAAGTTCCAGCCTCTCCAGCCGCTTGTGAGGCTCTTCATGCTATGGCTGGTGGCCCCAGGGCAGCTCCTGGGTGTGGCCACCAGGCTCGACAAAAATGGAGGGGGAATGGCCGAACCCTGACTCCATCTGACGAATTCCCAGTGATTCCCGCTTCTGGGAGCCACCTACCTGGGCTTGAACTGGTTTTATTCTGTTAATCTGGTCGTGAGGCAGTTTCCCAGCATTCGGACAGTGAAAGTGGTAGCTAGTGTGATGGGCGAGTCTCATCCAGCTGCTTCCGGGACCCCCCAGAGGTGATGGGCCCTAATTAAGTAATTATTAATTATTAATCACGAGGCGCCCGGGAGGGGATGGCAGGTTCTAGCCCTGGCCCGCCACCCCAGCAGAGCCTCGTAACAAGCCAGACAACCCCCCAACTCCATGAGGGCCGCCATTTTTTCACATCCGGACCTCCCTCTCTCGTCAGAACTCCATCCAGCAGACGAGGCTATCACAGCCCGGATCATGACACCCACCCTGCAGCAATTTTTTTTCAATCCAGCCCAGGTATGCTGATCCAGAGACTCACAGACATGGGGCAGAGCTGCTACTGGCTCTCCCTGTGCCCAGCCGCTCACGAGGCACCTGGGAGGGATGGCGGGTCTAACCCTGGCCCGCCACCCCAGCAGAGCCCCGCAACAAGCCAGACGATTCCCCACTCCATGAGGGTCACCATTTTCCACATCCAGACCCCTCTTGTCAGAACTCCACCCTGCAGAAGAGCCTATTATAGCCTGGCTCGTGGGGCCGCTTATGGTTCATCAATAAATACTGTATTTAGAGGTGACTACAAGAGTATGCCACCCGCACGGCAAGCCTGGCAAGCTGCCCGTGTCGTATTTGATATGCCAAATACCAGTAACAATTATGTTAGGTCATTCCCATGACCTAATATAATGGTTTGAGGCTCTTTATGTTCCTGGAGCGAGCAGATGCCCTTGGGCTCTACTAGCATGAAACAGGACATATGGAGATGTTACTGGAGCCTGCTCGAGCAAATTGATGATGAACGGGAAGATAGTGATAGTGAAGTAATTAATTAAATTTGGGTTTGGGGCCACACCTAGCTGTGCTCAGGGTTTACTCCTGGCTCTGTGCTGTGCGGTCATCCTGATGGTGCTTTTCCCCTGAGCTGAATCCCTGACTCTATTTTCTCTTGCAAAGAACAAGGCATATATGGAAAATAGAGGTAAAGAAGAAAACAACTCCAAGAAATCCTGTGTCTTTCCCAGTTTCTAGCTTTTGTTTTGTTCTGTTTTGTTTCTGGGCCACACCCAGTGGAGTGGTGCTCAGGGTTTTTGTTTTTTCCTGGCCGGGGAGGGGGTTTCTCATGGGGCCATTCCCAGTAGTGGTGCTGGGAACAAACCAGGGTTGGCCACACACAAAGCAAGTGCCTTACCTCTGTGCTCTCTCTGGCCTCTGTTTCTTCTGATGCCTACTCCTCTATAAAACAGCGGGATAACTCGGCACGGCAGATCCTGGCAAGCTACCCATGTCGTATTTGATATGCCAGATGCCAGTAACAATTTAGACCTCATTCCCATGACCTGATGGAATGGTTTGAGGCTCTTTATGTTCCTGGAGCAAGCAGGTGCCCTTGGGCTCTACTTGCATGAGATAGGACATATGGAGATGTTACTGTTGCATCTCCATATGTAGATGGAGCAAACCGCTCGAGCAAATCGATGATGAATGGGAGGACAGTTATACAGTGATAACCCGGCCTGTCCCAACAGAGCAGCTGAAAATCTCCACTCTCCATAATCGCCACCATGTTCAAGGCTGGACTCCATGGCTCTGCTGAGTTCCACCCAGAAATTAATCCTTTGAAAAACTCAGTATATGGGTTTTGTGACTGAAATCTCCAGGCTTTCACGAATCAGAGATGGGCTCCCTCTCCACATATCCCTGTTCTTCCAGAAGCCCCAGCAGTCAAGCCCATGACTGCCTCAGATGATAAGTAATCTTTTTTTTTCTTCAAATTTTATTACACCACTTTTAGACATACAATTGCAAGATGCCCATGTAGAGTTTTGGTTCTACAGTGTTCCACACACATTCCTCCACCCAAACCCATCTCCCATCACCAATGTCCCCCACCTCCCTCCCTCTTCCCACACCTCAACTACCTGGCGGGTTCTGTATGTCTTTTCTCTCCTCTCTATCTCTCCCTCCTGCCTAACTTTCCTGCACATCATAGAATGCAGTACATTAAAGGACATAACTGTTTCCACTAGTTTGATGGACCCCGCGCCGCTGACTTAGGGGCCTCATGGTCAGCATCTGGACAGCGAAGGTGGTGGCTAGTGTGGTAGGCGAGTCTCATCGGCTGCTTTCGGGACCCCCAGAGGTGATGGGCCCACTCCCAAAACCCATCTATCCTCCTGGGAGCCCCATGGTCAGCTGGGCCTGGGGCGAGCCGAGTTCCAGCTTCCCCAGCTGCGTGTGAGGCTCTTCATGCTATGGCTGGTCGCCCCAGGGCAGCTTCTGGGCGGGGGCCCTCAGATGATAAGTAATCTTATCTACTGACCATGATCCAGAGCTCATATATAAACTCAAAAGAGATCAACAAGTGGCAGTTATGCTTCTGGTCCCTGCACCAGGCTGAGGCTACTGGGTCACCCAGAGGGGGATGGGTGAATCCCCAGCCAGTCACAAAAGAGCCGTAGCAGCCGAAAACCTCTATACTCCATTATCACCACCATGCTCAAGGCCAAACTCCACTGCTTGGATGAGCTCCACCCAGAAATTAATCTGTTGAAAAACCTAGGTATGCAGGTTTTGTGACTGAAATCTCCAGGCCTTCTCCGAGAGGGGGTGGGCTACAAACCCCACGTCTCCCTGTTCTTCCAGAAGACCTTGCATCACACACACTCCCCAGAGCCACCACCCAGTTAAAAATTAACTCCAACTTTATCACTTCATTACAAATTTTGGAATTCCTGGAGTGTATGGCCATATTTGCGCCACATAACATCTCAAACTCTACAATATCGGGTAAACCAAATAGCACACCACACTTAATGGCATATCAATTAGAAGGCAACCAATAACAAAATATAAAAACACACTGCCTACAACAACAACATATTAATAATTTCTTATACAGGGGTCGCACGATTCATCATTAAATATTGGAGATCAGAGGTGACTACAACAGTATGCCACCCGCACGGCAGAGCCTGGCAAGCCACCCATGTCGTATCTGATATGCCAAATACCAGTAACAATTATAGACCTCATTCCCATGACCTGATGGAATGGTTTGAGGC
>JAJIBD010014405.1:0-33308 GCA_021461705.1 Cryptotis parvus
AATTTTCATCAATTCCATCTTTCCTACTCTTTTTTCCTCATAGGGCTGGTCTGTAAAAGGATTTAATTGTCAATATAAGGATTTAATTGTCAGGGCTTATCCAAGGCATGTTGCCTAGGGTGTTCTGATAACAACAGGATCTTGAATCTGTTAAATAGTTCCCAGATTTAATTCTCACTATTTAGAGAAACAGATTCATTGGAATGAAATAGAGGATTAAGATTCACTAGACTAGAAACAGAGGCTTTTTTGGCAATACTAACAGCAAATTCTTTCTATGAGAATCCGCATTTCAGCTTTGGAAGAAAGGAAGGTAATTTGTTGAGATGCTGAAAGAAACAACTGTGCAACTTAATGCAGGACTATTTAACTTCCCAACGTGGGACTCTCTTGAGTCTCAAATTCACCTGGGTTGTCCATCATTCCTTACCGCTGATTAACATAAACCCCATTATCTCTCTGGGTGTGTTTGAAAATAAAACAAATTAACAAGGCTTAGAAAATATTTGCCTCTGGGACTGGAGCAATAGTCTAGCAGGGAGGGTGTTTGCCTTGCAAGTGGCTGACCCAGGTTCGATTCCCCATTATCACATATGGTCCCCCAAAGCATGGCCAGGAGTAACTCCAGAGCACAGAGCCAGGAGCAACCCCTGAGCACCGTTGGGTGTGACCTAAAAAAAGGAAAAAAAGAAAAGGAAATATTTGCCTCTGATTTTTCCAAATGGCTATGTTCTTGGCTTTTTGGGTTGACGGGGGCAGGGTTTGGACCATAGCTAGAAGTGCTCAGGGCTTACTCCTAGCTCTGAGCTTAGAGATCACTCCTGGTGGTGCTTAAGGAATCATAAGCGGTGTCAGGTGTTGGATGACATGTATAGCTAATCTGGAAGCTTTGTTGTTTTGCCCACTCCCAGCTTAATCTATTTAAGCCAAGTTCATTCTAATGAGACCTCTCTTCTATGTAGACACTGCTAGAGGGTGTGGCAGTTACAGAAGTCACCTTGATTGAATAGCTTCTGACTTATACATCTACTAAGACTTCTATGTTTTCTAGATTGGGCACAGCTCCTCTTTATACCCACTGCACCCAGCGTGGGACATTAGAATTTACCAGGAGACTACCACCCTGGCTACACTGAGACTATAGGAAGACTATAGTCCTTCCTAGAAGGGGATCATACAAGTTTGCTCTAAGCAGGCGAGTGTGATCCTTTCAGTACACGAGAACAAGATACTCAAAATCATCCTGGTGCAGATAATAATAAGAAGGAGGCGACATGCTGCCTAGGCACACATGTTCCGGGGCGCCACGCCCAGGACACTCACGCCTGCGCCCATGAGGCCAAGCACATGGGGCCCAGCACGTGTGTTACCCGCATCTCCCCCTCTTGAGATGTGTACTTTCTCTTTATTTCGCGCCTCCCACCTTTGGAGCAGCCCCGCCCTCCCCCCTGAGCGCCCTCTTTCCTTCTCTCTCTCCCCCCTCCCTCCCCTAAACCTCCCAAAAAAATAATAATAAGAAGGACCTTGTGGGTACCATCTAGATTACATGAAGCTCATGAAATTAAGATGTATTACTTTATATCAGCCCTCCCTCTCTCCAGTGTTTTACATAAGAGATAATCTAGGGATTAGTCCTTGGCGTAACCTTTGTTTATACCTGCAATAGGGTGTGGCACTGCTCTTCTACACCCTGTTTAGGGTTCTTTGTTGACATGACCCTCCGTGTCACAAATTGGATTACTTTAGTGTATATAAGGGGACTGACTTGAGGCCCCTTGGCCTTTTCGCTTTTGGCTTTTGGCTCCCTGCGGCTTTTGGCTTTTGGCTTTCGGCTCTTTGCTCTTTGGCCTTTTGCTCCTTCTTCTGGGTAGGGCTCATCTCGGGTGAGATCCTCTCTCTTTGGTGGGAGACTTAGGTTCTTTTGTATGGTCTATGTTTGAACCAAAGCTAGAGTTTGTTCATTATATTGGAGTGCTGTGGAAGAGCTTTTGTACTATAAAAGCCTTTTGGGAACTGCACCGGACTCGTGAGTTTTCATTTGTTCTCAGTGTGTTCTCGGAGGTAGAAGAGAACCTCTGTCCTGACACTGTCGGGGACCCTGGCGGCTTCCCCGACAGTCAGGGATCCAACCAGGGAACCTGAGTTGACTAAATGCATGCCAAGTACCTTATCTCTGTATTCTCCAGCCCTATTTTGCTTTAAGGAGAGAGAAAACACTGGAGACATTTAAAACTCAGTGAAATTAATGACTTCGGAGGGGGTGATCCTCCAAGGAGGGCTCAGTGTTCAGTGTTCAGCCTTGACAGTGCTGCTGCCCTGAGTGGGGCTCAGGGAACCATGTGGGGATTGGACTTGGGGAGCCTCTCACACACGAGGCCTGAGCGCCACGCTCCGAGCTCTCTCCCCAGTCCTGACTTTCACAGATTTATACCCATTTTCTGTTCTGAGGGTTAGGGTTCCCCAAAGATTCTTTTTTTTTTAAGTCCTGGCGGTGCTCGGGGACCATATGGGATGCGGGATACGAACCCAGGTCGGCCGCGTGCAAGGCAAATGCCCTACCCGCTGTGCTATCGCTCCGGCCCCTCCCCAAAGATTCTGAACCCCCATGGCTCACTCCACGCTGCTGCTCAGCCAGGAGAGCGTTGGTGAGGGCTGTGCTGGGCGCTGGGTGGTCGGGCTGACGTTGGCCAGAATCACAAATATTCAGCTTCCAGAGCGTTAACCTAAGACATTGATCAAGAAAAAACAGTACCTGCAAGGTGTTTTTTTTTTTTTGTCATTATTTTTTTCTTTATGGATCACACCTTGTGATGCTCAGGGGGTTACTCCTGACTCAGTATTATTATTATTCCTGGTGGTGCTCAATCAATTCCTGGCGGGGATCAAACCAGGTGAGCCACGCACAAGGCAAATGCCCTCCCCACTGTACTATGCCTCCATACTCTGTTCTGAGCTATTCTAGCTTAGAAGAGCCCCTGCTCTGTGGTCATTTTCACATCCTTTGAGTCAGCAGGCCATCTTAGGACAATGCCCTGCTGTTGACTAAGAGGGGAGGACCTGGGGTGAGCGTCCACCACTCCTGGGAAAACAAGCCGAGACTCTGAGTCACCTGGGAGCTTAGCTGAGGCCAGGACTCCAGTCCTCACTGAGGCCTGCAATGCTGGAAGAGCATGGTGGGCCTGAGAAGGGAGTCGTGGGGAATGGGTCAGCCCAGGGGGCAGAGACGTGGACCTCTGTGTCTATCCCAAGAGGGACTGCGTGGGTGGACTGAGTGGGAGTCAAAGAAAAAACAACACGCTGAGCTTCTCGTGGGGAGTGAGGAAGGGGGCTGGGCCATCCGTCCCATGCTGGGGGTTACTCCCAGCTCAGTGCTCAGGGGTCAGCCCCTGTGGTACAAGGGATAAGCCCAGGCCTTCTGCGTGTGAAGCCCGTGCTCCAGGCCTTTGGGCTCCGACTCCAACCCGAAACCCTGCACCCTTTCACGGAAACTGTGGCCCTGCCTTTGTACCCAGTTCCTATTTCTGGCCTCTGAAACAGCCCAAGTCTCTCTAAACTCTGCTGTAACAGAGCTCGTGGCATCAACCTGGTACTTTAGAAAGGCCCTTTTATCTCTGACCACCTAGGCTGCGCTTGAAACTGTCTCAGGGACGAGGAGTCTCTGGGTGAGAGGGGGAGAGGCGGCACTGGTGACACGGTTTGTCACTAACAATTTCTCTGCGGGCGCTTCACCAATGCAGGAGGGTTTGTGCTGGCCTGAACTGCTCCTTTCTTTGCTGTTTGCTTTCCCCCTTCATTTGGAATCCCCTGTTTGGGGTCAGACATGTTTCTATCGGGGCAAATACCTTTCTTGGCATTGTTTGCGGCTCAATGTGGCCCAAGCTCAGGTCTGTGGGGGCCATGTGGCTTGTGGCAGCCTTCTGGGCCTTTTTCGGCAGATAGCTGACTCACTCCCTTTTCCCTGCTTCATCCCTGGGGGGCATCACTGGAAGCATGGCCAGAGCTCCAGCTTGCCTCTTATCTTGGGCCATAGCTTTGGGGCTATGTCCACAGCTGTAGCCAAGAGCGGATTGTTCAGTGAGCCCAGTGTGTGGAGCAGAGCAATGGAGCCGCCTACACTGCCTGCCCCCCCGCCTGCCCCCTGCCCACCTCCCTCCTTCCCTCCGCCCTTCCTCTCTCTCCTCCCTCCCTCCCTCCCTCTCTCCCTTCCTTCCTTCTTCCTTCCTATTTTTCCATCCCTCCCTCCCTCCCTCCCTCTCTCCCTTCCTTCCTTCCTTCCTTCCTTCTTCCTTTTCCTTCCATCCCTCCTTCCTTCCTCCCTCCCTCCCTCTCTTCCTCCCTCCCTTCCTTCCTTCCTTCCTTCCTTCCTTCTTTCCTTCCTTCCTCCCTCCCTCTCTCCCTTACCTCCCTCCCTCCCTCCCTTCCTTCCTTCCTTCCTTCCTCCTTCCTTCCTTCCTTCCTTCCTTCCTTCCTTCCTTCCTTCCTTCTTTCCTTCCTTCCTCCCTCCTCCTTTCTCTTCCCTCCCTCCCTCCCTTCCTTCCTTCTTTCCTTCCTTCCTCCCTCCTCCCTTTTTCTATCCCTCCCTCCCTCTCCCTCCCTCCTTCCTTCCTTCCTTTCCTCCTTCCTTCCTTCCTTCCTTCCTTCCTCCCTCCTTCCTCTCTCCCTCCCTCCTTCCTTCCTTCCTTCCTTTCTTTATTCCTTCCTTCCTTCCTTCCTCCCTCCTTCCTTTTCCATCCCTCCCTCTCTTCCTTCCTTCCTTTCTCCTTCCTTCCTTCCTTCCTTTTTCCACCCCTCCCTCCCTTCCTTCCTTTCTTCCTTCCTTCCTTCTTTCCTTCCTCCCTCCCTCCCTCTCTCTCTCCCTCCTTCCCTTCCTTCCCTTCCTTCCTCCCTCCTCCCTCCCTCCCTTCCTCCTTCCTTCCTCCTCCTTCCTCCCTCCCTTCCTTCCTCCCTTCCTTTCCTTCCTTCCTTCCTTCCTTCCTTCCTTCCTCCCTCCCCTCCCTCCCTCCCTCCCTCCCTCCCTCCCTCCCTCCCCCCTTCCTTCCTTCCTTCCTTCCTTCCTTCCTTCCTTCCTTCCTTCCTTCCTTCCTTCCTTCCTTCCTTCCCTTTCTCTCTCTTTCTTCCCTCCCTGTGGACGTACTCCTGGCTCTGCACCCAAGGCTCACTCCTGGTGGGGCTCAGAGGACCATATGTTGTGCTGGGAGTCAAACCTGGGTTGGCCATGTGCAAGGCAAGTGCCCTACACACCCCACTATACTGCCCTGACCTTTCCTTTTTAAGCTGAAGTTATTTCACTTGAAACTGAATCTGATTGCATTTGATGCTAGTGACTTATACAGCTCGCAGAGAGTAAATACCTACATCTGATGGTGTGCGGCATCAAGCCTATTTCTCCAAAAGTGGTTCTCCTGAGGCCAGAAACAGGCTCAAGGTCATAAACTTAGAAAGCAGGATTCAGTGAAGAAAGCTGAGAGGCAACCATTTCTCCTTCCACTGTTAGAGAGAATATGGGAAATACCCCACTGTGTATTTATAGGTGCCCCAATAGGGCACAGGATGAAATCTTGAGTCAAACGAGAGGGTCTCAGCCCTTTACATGCTGAGATTATTGACAAGTGATTTTACAGATGTCAATAATTTGAATTCTAGAGGTAACAGAAGATGTCTAGGGTAAGCACTTTTCATTTTTATTTTTTGTATTTTGTTTTGGTTTTGGGGCCTTGAATACCAGCGGTATTCAAGGCTCACTCCTGGCTCTGTGCTCAGGGATCATGCCTAGTGGGGCTGGGGGGAGGGGCGGTGGTCATATGGGGTATTGGGGATGAAACCTGGGTGGTTGTTTGCCCAGCATGTAAGATAAAGCACTTCCAGCCATCCCTGATAACAATCCCGTTTGCTTCTGTCTTCTTCCCTATAATGGGAAACGTCTGTGTTCACAGCATTTCCTTTGATCCTGGTTCTGTCCCTATTTTGGTTGGTTGGTTTGTTTGGAGGCTATACAATGGCACCTGGGCTACTCCTGGCTTTGTGCTGGGAATCACTGCTTGTGGTTTTAGGGGAACCTTGTGATGTCGGGGATCAAAACCAGCCTCCAGCTTCCAGAGCTTGTGCATAGCCCAGGCAGCCATCCCTCTGCTCCGCTATCTCCTCATTACTGCCTTTAAATTTCTGCTTTTCTCCCGGGGCCAGGGACACAGCACAGCTGTGAGGGGAGCTTGCCCTTGCATGCGGCCCATCCGATTTGATTCCCTGCACCCCACATGGTCCCTGACCCCATCATTAGTAATTCCTGAGCACGGAGCCAGCAGTAGCCCCGAACATCACCAGATGGGGCCCCCAAACAAACAAACAAACAAATAAAATTTCTACTTTTCTCCAAGTCAGGCTGGACTATTGCATGCAGTGAGGCAGTGCTAAATGGACCCACGGTACATAATATAATGCTGCTTATGATTCTACGTATATTTGCTATGCTATAGCATTGACTCCAGCTAAATACACACCCTAACTTTTTTTTCAACAATGAACAGGCCTCCACGTTTTTTTTATTATGTGTTGTATGTATGTATGTATGTATGTATTCATTCATTCATTCATTCATTCATTCGCTCGTTCGTTCATTTGTTTATTTATTTATTTAGTTTTTTTGGGTCACACCCAGCAATGCTCAGGGATTACTCCTGGCACTACACTCAGGATTTACTCTTAGCGGCGCTCAAGGGACCATATGGGATGCTGGGAAATTGAACCCGGGTCAACCGTATGCAAGGTAAACGTCCTACCCACAAATTATACCCTAGCATAGCCTGTGCTATCAATCCAGCCCTTCCATGTTTTATGAGCCTGAATTTACGAAGACGACATTATCAGGAGCAGAGCAGACGCATGAAATACTGAGCAGATAGCATTAAATAAGACAACTAGAGCAGCATGATGGATTTGCCGGCAGCAGCAGCATTGTTCTGTGAGCAGCTCTGAGGCCTAGAGTGTGCCTAGAGAGTCCAAATGTCTGCCTGAGTCCAGGAGGCCTGAACCATCTGATGATCCCTGTTGACACGCCCCTAACTGTTTGTCCAGGAGACCAGCAAAGCATGGAGACGAAGTTGATCTTGTTCGTGCTCCTGAGGCCTGGGGCAGCCCTCTGTCACCCCCAACACTGTGGAGAGAGCTGGTCTCTCATGTCCCGTGAGACTGGCCATCTCCAGACCCTCCTGGGCCTCTGCTCAGCCCTTCATCAACAGCAGCACCATCTCACAGGACTTTCAGTAATGGTGCAGATGCTCTATGGGTCTGCATCCAGCAATTCAGCGGCTACCCATCTCTGGCTGTGGAGCACTTGGAATGTGGAAGGAAGCCTGGTGAGAACTGGGCATGGGGAGGAGAGTGTCTGGGAGCAGGATCACCAGGAGCAGCTGTGGGGACAGAGGTGAGGCGTGGCTGTGAGGAGGCGGGACAGTGAAGCAGCTGGGATGCACAGACTGAGCCACCAGGTGTGCCAAGGAAGTCGGTCAGAGGATTGTTTACCTTCAGGCTCCTAATTTAGAAGTTCTAGAATGGTCCTCAGGAACTAAGAATCCCGACCATTGGGAGTCATAAGCTGTGGAGCCGAGCCCAGAGGCCAACAGGCTTGATTTAAGACGGAGTTCTGTTCTCTTTCACTGAACAAATAACTATTTGCATTTGGCCAAGGAACCAAGTAGCAGGTGGTATGGGCAGTGAGAGAGCAGAATAATGTCCTTGAGTGAGCAGGAAATCTGAGGCAGGCGTTCTCCACTTGTTCCCGGCAATGGTGCTCTTGTTCCAAGAAGAGAACCCCGCCTCCCCACCTCCGGCAATCCTAGACCTTCTAGACTCCCAGGAATTCTACTAAGCCTAGAAGGTCTTAAGCTCATTAGCAAACATCTCCAACAGGTTAAGAAACATGGCCTCTTAGGACTTCTGATGGGAGGGATCAGATTGCTTTCCACACCGTGCTCAGAGTTGTAGAAGAGGAGGAGGTATTGCTCCCTTGTGGAAATCAAAGAGAAGTTGCTAGAGAGTGGGGAGCGGCGCTTCTGGTAGCCTGGGGTGGGGACAGCGGCTTGTGTCAGGCGTTCTTGAGGACACTGGTCAAGCTGAGGGCAAAGGGAAGGTGTCTGGAGAGGGAGACGGGAGCATCTGAAACAACACCCCCTGAGGCGTCTTCCTCCGCACAATTTGCTCTGATGAATTCTCTCGTCTCTTTCTCTCTCCCCATCTTTGGGTTGTTCTTTGGAAAACTCAAGAAACACAAATTGAGCTGGCTTCATGCCTACCTCACGGGCAACTGGAAAGGCTTTCTAGAGAGATCTAGGAGTAAAAGCATCGGCCAGCAGCACTGGTCTGTGAGGAGAGTGGGCGCTGAAGGAGGAGAGAGGCGGAAGCACTCGGCAGAAGCAAGCACAGGGCACTTCCTGGAGTGAGGCTGTTTGAGCCCCACTGAACAGTTCTTTGTGCTTACACCTCAAGCTACACATCCTTGAGGGGCGTGTCTGAGAGAAGAGATGGGCTAAGCCAGCTTGTGTCTAGATGGACTCCAGTGCTGACCATTTGCTGACTTTGCCCCTCATTTTACACTAGAAACGATGGAGCTGGAGAGACAGTATAGGGGTTAAGGCATTTGCCTTGCCTATGGCCAACTGGATACCACATGGCCTCCATCACAGAGGTCAGAGAAGGCCCCAGCACCACTGGTTGTGGCCCTAAATGAACAACAGCAAACGAAAACTCATGTCCCAGAATGAAATGATACAACTGACACTGACACTAGAGGGGTTTTCTGCCCACTGCACTGCTGACTTGCATCTCCCGGCCCTCCCTGCAGGCATCAATGTCGCTCCTGTCCCAACTCTGTCCCTTCAGAAACACCCCCTGTGGTGGTTGGGGAAGCCAGCCTAGGTCTTGCTCTCCTGGGCTCTCTTCCTGCGCTCAGTCAGAAGCATCAAGAGGTGCGGCCTGAATCTCTTCATGGCTTTCTGTCTCTTTTTGTCTGCTCAGAGAACCCAAGAACCCTGGGGTCTATGACCAACCGACTGAGTGGAGGTTTAGGGAAGTTTCTGGGAAAAAGAGACACCTATTGTCTGATGTGTTTGTGTTGGGGGCAGGGGTGGGGGGACCCCTAGCAATTGTGAGTGGTTGAATGTCCAGATGAAAGAATGTTGTCTCCGAATATAAAATCACCCCAGCTGCCACACGGGTCAAATTATTTCCTTCCTGGGAGCTAAGCAGTTCCTCCTCCTCCTCCTCCTCCTCCTCCTCCTCCTCCTCCTCCTCCTCCTCCTCCTCCTCCTCCTCCTCCTCTTCCCTCCTCCTCCTCTCCTCCCTCCTCCCTCCTCCTCCTCCTCCTCCTTCTTTTTGGAATCCTAATATCCCATCCCATCATCCCATATCCAGAATACCCCCCACCTCCAAACTTTCCCTTCACTTCCCACTTTTTTTTTTTCTTTTTTGGGTCACAGCCGGCAATGCTCAGGAATTACTCCTGGTGGTGCTCAGGGAACCATATTGGATGCCGAGGATCGGGGATCCAGGTCCTCAGCATGCAAGGCAAATGCCCTACCCACAAGACTATCGCTCCAGCCCCCACTTCCTGCTTTCAACTGAACTCTGAAGACTTCAGAAGGGTGCCGGAGGCCTGAGAGCTATGGGGTACTTATCATTACTAAGGGGTGTGTGGGGCAGGGGGCATTTTCCTGAACCTGTTCACACACAAGGACAGAGGCGTGAGGACAGAGTTAGCCCATGGGGGGGGGGTCGAGTGAGGGCAGCTGGAGCACTCCAGGCTCTGTGAGAAGGATCAGGTGAGGGTCAGTGCACCCCAGCAGGTCCTTCAGGTCCCCTAGGAAAACACTGACCAATAAATTAAGTTGAAGAAGATAAAGGCGGCAGGGAAAATGAGCCTGGAGTACTTGTCAATGGCGTGGGTGTTCTGGAAGATGCGGAGCCCCATCGGGCCCTTCAGCAGCCCCTTCTTCCGGGAGGGGCCGGACTTGTGAGCCAGGGCCAGGTGCACCACGATTTTGTCTTGTCTTTCTTCCTCTGTCAGAATCGGGCCTCTCGGGTACCCCCGCCAGGCTGTTGGCCTCCGACTCACTGTAGCTGCCATCCAGCATCATGGTTCTGGACGGAAGAATTCCGCACGTGCAGGGCAGCTGAGCAGCAAACACAAGGAGAGGGCATCAGGCCTGTGGGAGCGGCAGAGGGAGGGGCCGGGGCTGAGAGCCACGTCCCTTTCGTGGCTACCGTGAGCCACCAGAGGCAGGACCAGGAAGACTCCAGGCCCGCTTGATCCCAGGCTGCTCCATCCGGGCAGCCTTTGAGAACCAGCCCTGACAAGCTTCACACCAGCCACTCTCAAAGTCCTCTCTGACTTAAAGCTCCCAGGTGATTCTTCTATATCAACAGATTTGAGAACTTTTGCTTATTTTTTGTTTGGTTTTGTTCTGGAGCCACACCCAGCAGTGCAGCGGGCTTACTCCTGGCAGGGCTCTGGCCATATGTGGTAGCAGGGATTCGAACAGGGTTATCTGCATGCAAGGCAAGTGCCTTAACCCCTGCACTTTCTCCAGCCGCGAAAACTTTTGATATAAGTCCAAACACCCTCAACTGTAACACCTGTAGAGAATCTATCATGGCTGAGGTTAGACAGCATGTCTGACCCAGAACTTGACAATCACATGTTTTGATCTCAGATATGGGAATCAGAATGGTGGGGCAGTGCCTGATCAGATTAGGCAGGGGAGAGCTCTATTTAAGGATAAGGGGCTCATGGGGCCTCTGTGTATTTTCAAATGGTCCAACCACACAAATTAAAGAATAAAGAGCTTGCACAAAACAGGAAAGAATGTTCACCATGATGGATATAGACACTGATAGATTACCCTGTCTTTCAATTGTTTTAGCAAGTATAAAAATGCTTCTAAGAAATCCTGAGGGGCCCGGGAGAGTGGCTCAGTGGCAGAGTACCTGCCTTGTGAGCGTGAGGCTGCGAAGTTCCATCCCCAGAGCCTGCCCCATACTCCTCTTGCTCCTTGGCCTTTGTGCTCCCAAGCACCGTAACAGAGATTGCTGGGGCCTTGCACCAAGTGTGTTCAAGCACCACAACTAGCCCTGCATAAAACATTCCAACCCTCCCAGTCACAACCCAAGGAAGGTGAGGAAAAAAAGAAACATCTGAGTTGAGAGAAGGAAGTGATTTTTCTTAACTCCGACCCATAATCAGAGTGGGCACAGAGGGCTTCCAGCTGTCCTGTGGGCTGGTTTGTGTTGGCTGGAGGCCTATGGCCTGCTGTTGTCACCAATTGACCTTGGGTTTAATCTTTTCAACTTAGTGACTTTAATATGCAGCAAAGAACCCTGGTTCATGGTCCTTAGGGAAGTGCCACAATGAGATGCTTCACGGCCTGCTTCTTATATTATAAATATTAAAATACACAAATGGATAACTTTAAAACATAAAAGTGGTTGTATGGCTTTCATACAAAATTGGAATTGCCTGAAATATTCTTCTGTTTCGTGTTTTGGGTCACACCCAGCAGTGCTCAGGGCTTACTCCTGGCTCTGTGCTCAGGGGTAACTCCTGACAGGGCTCTGGGGATCATATGTGGGGCTGAGGATTGAATCTGTGTCAAATGTGTGCGAGGCAAATGCCTTAACCCCTCTATTATCTCTCGGCTTCCTTGAAGTATTCTTACACTTAAAGAAATCTTTTGTGTGTGTCTATTTTTTTTTCCTTTTTTGGGTCACACCCTGCAATGCTCAGGGGTTTCTCCTGGCTCTGCACTCAGGAGTTACTCCTGGCGGTGCTCGGGGGACTATATGGATGCCAGGGATCAAACCCGGGCCATCATGGGCCAGCCGCAGTGCAAGTTAGCCCTACCCACTGGGCTATCGCTCTGGCCAGTGTGTGTGTCTATTTTATGAACAGTTTTATGACAGATTTTATGAACGATTTTATGAACAGATTTTAGAACAGATATGAACAGATATGAACAGATATGAACAGATATGAACAGATTTTATGAACAGATATGATTGCTTATTTATTTCTATTCTCATCCATCTGTACCAATAATTAAAAGGTAGGGCTCGAGAAATAGTGCAATGGGTAGGGCACTTACTTGCTGGAATAATCCCTGAGCACTGCTGGCTGTGACCTCTGGGCTGTCTACATATAAAGCATGCATTCTAGTCCTTTGAACTGTCTTCCCAGCTCTGTCAAACTTTGTAAACCTCTTCTTTGTTTTTTTTTCTTTTGGGGTCACACCCGGTGATGCTCAGGGGTTACTCCTGGCTCTGTACTCAGGAATTACTCCTGGCAGTCCTTGGGGGCCATATGGGATGCCAGGGATCGAACCCAGGCCGGCATGGGCAGGCTGTGTGCAAGGCAAACGCCCTACCAGCTGAATTATCGCCTCCGACCCCTGTAAACCTCTTCTAAAGTAGTCCCTCCCCTTAGGCATCCATGCTTGCCTGTTTGACATTCATGCATCCATACCCCATCCATCCTTCCATCCAACCAGTCCGACAAGGAAACACACCTTGTCTCGAAGCTTCCGCTCTTTACGCTCCTGCACCGTGGTCAGGTAGTTGACGGCCGCATACTCCAGCACCGACAGGAACACGAACACGAAGCTGACCCACAGGTAGATGTCCACGGCCTTGATGTAGGAGACACGGGGCATGGAGGCGTTCACGCCCGTGATGATGGTGGACATGGTCAGCACCGTGGTGATACCTGCCACAATCAGACTTGGTTCAGTCACTCTCCCAGGGTATAGAGCAGGACCCTCTGCACCCCCGTCACACGTCACATTCTCCATCTCCACCATTTGAGAAAGATCCGCCTCCACGCTGCAGGAGGACCTAGAGCACAGCAACATGACCGTCCTCTCTCATCGACCTGCCGCCCCTCTCTTTTCCTTTACCTACTTATTTCTGTATTTCTGCTTCTTGGTTTGGGGGATCACACCTGGCAGTGCTCAGGGCTGCTCCCAGCTCTGCGCTTGGGACTCACTCCTGGAGTTGTTCTGGGGACCATGTGGTCTGGGATTGGACTCAGGCATTGACTCAACGTGTTGGGCTTTCTCTCTGTTTCTCATCTCCTTTTCTAACCATCTTGGGAGATTATTTTTTTGTGAGGTGACCCAGATCAAGTGTGCTGAAGAAATGGAATTGAAATTCAGATGTGGAGGCGGAGAGACAGCACAGGGGGTTAAAGCACTTGCCTTGAATGATGCCAACTATGGTTCAATTGATGGCACTATATATAGTCTCCAAAGCACTGCCAGGAAAAAAGCCCTGAGCACTGCTGGCTGTGGCCCCCCAAATAAATAAAAATAATACAAACTGGCATACTATTTTAGTCAGAATTTGCTTTTTTTTTTTTTGCTTTTTGGGTCACACCCACGACACTCAGGGATTACTCCAGGTTCTGCACTCAGAAATTACTCCTGGCAGTGTCAGGGAACCATATGGGATGCCGGGAATTAAACCCAGGTTGGTCAAATGCAAGGCAGATTCCCTACCTGCTGTGATATTGCTCTGGCCCATTTCTTTTTTCTTGCTTTCTTTTTCTTTTATTTATTTTTTTTTGTTATACCTGGTTGTGCTCAGTAATTACTCTTGATTCTGTACTCAAGTATCACTTTTTTTTTTTTTTTTTTTTTTTTTTTTTTGGGGGAGGTCACACCCAGCAATGATCAGGGGTTTCTCTTGACTCTGCACTCAGGACTTACTCATGGCGGTGCTCGGGGACCATATGGGATGCTGGGGATCAAACCCGGGCCGGCACTGGCCGGCCACGTGTAAGGCAAACCGCTGGGCTATTGTTCGGCCCCTCAAGTATCATTTCTGGCAAGCCTCGGAAGCCATATGGGATATGGGGATCAAACCCAGTTGACTGCATGGACCATGTGCAAACAAGTGCCCAACCCACTGTACTATTGCTCCAGCCCTGGAATATTTCATTGGCCTATGAGACAGTGCAGGGGGCTAAGTTCACTGCTTTGCACATGACCAAGCCTGACTTGATTCCTAAGACTGTTTATTGGTTCTCCAGTACTGAGTAAAAAGAGAGGAAGGAGTACACTTTGGGAAGAGCTAGGTATGGCCCCAAATCAATTATATGCATAAAAATATATAATAATGCATATATATATAATAACAAACTGAAGTGTGGCATTAAGCAGAGATTAAAAGAAGCCTCCCTGAATCTAAAGGGAGTCCTCGAAGACTGGAAATTCCTGGAAACCTATTGGCGCTTGTTAAGACTTGGTTAAATGAGGTAGTTTGGGGGCTAGAGAGATAGTACAGATAGTTTGGGACTAGAGAGATAGCATAGATAGCCAGGTTAGAGATAGTTTGGGGGCTAGAGAGATAGCATAGATAGCCAGGTTTGACTATTACTTTCTGTGCCTTGCTGGTTCAACCCTCACAGTTTTCAGGGCCCACCCCAATTTTGTCCAAATTGACAGTGATGGGTTGTATATACACTCTGGCATTCAGAGTTTGTGAAGGTCTATAACCACATCCCGGCAGCACAGCCTCTCCCTCCCAGAAGTCCTGTCTCAGGCCCCCTGTGACCAAACTCGCCATCTGTCTGAACAAGGCCAGCTAACAAGGCTTCTGCACTTAGAGAACACATGCTGGCCTTTGTCCAACTGTTTCATTTGTTTATTTTTGGGTTTTGAGCCACACCTGGCAATACTCAGGGCTAACTTTGGGCTTTGCACTCAGGAATCACTCTTGGAGGTACTTGGGGGGGGGACCCATAGGATGCTGGGGGATTGAACCTAGGTAGGTTGGTTGTATGCAGAGCAAAGGCCAAACCTGGCTATCTATACTATCTCTCTAGCCCCCAAACTACTATCTCTAACCTGGCTATCTATGCTATCTCTCTAGTCCCCAAACTATCTGTATTATCTCTCTAGCCCCCCAAACTACCTCATTTAACCAAGTCTTGAGTTCTTATGGCATGAGTGCTAGGAGTCAAATGGCCTTTGTCCTTCTGAAAGTGTCCCTGAGCAGATATGAGAGGTCTAGCAGAGTGGACCCGAGCAGCCTCTCTCAGCCAGGGGCCGTGTGGGCTGCTCCGGGTGACTAGAATATTCCAAGGGGGGTGCAGGTGAGAATCATGCATGAGATTCGGGCCCAGTCAGTAGACTGGAGGCGGGATGATCACGGGAAGGTGGTCCCAGGAAGGGAGGTGGTTACAAGGAGGAAACAGTGATGAATAAGAGTTGAATTGCAGTTTTTGCTCTGCGCTCCCTTTGGATTAAGACATGGCTTATCTTGATGTATTTTTGTGGTCTTGTGAAAGTTGAAAGATGAGCAGGTAGCTACGCTCAGCTGACCAGGGAGGCAGCCAGAAGTGGGAGCTTTGAGGATTTCCCATTTCTGGGAAATGGGCAGAGATGAGTAGGTCACAGCTGGTCAGAACAGAAGGACCCGAACCTGCCTGTTACAGCAGGACCACCAACACAATTAACATACTATTAAAATTTTACATGGGTGGCCAGGGCAATAGTACAGCAGGTAGGGCATTTGCGTTGCAGGCTGCCAACCCGGGTTCAATCCCCTGGCATCCCATGTAATCCCCTTGAGCAACGCCAGGAGTAATTCCTGAGTGCAGAGCCAGGAGTAACCCCTGAGCATCTCCAGATATAACCCAAAAAGCAAAAATAAGTAAGTAAATAAAGTTTTATATGGGATCTAAAATAAAGTGTATCCATCATAAAGATTCCCAACAGTAAGGGCCCCCTCCTGCCTCAGTGTGTTTTGTCACCAAGTAATCAATGGAGAAACCTCATTCTTTCACTCTTCTCTCCTTTGTTCCCACCAGTGGGCTATGTTGCCAAGAATCTTCAATTTGAAACTCTTCTAGCTTTCTCTGCTCTTTCCTTTCTAGGCTAAATTGTTTCAAGCGTGATTGACTAAACAAATTCCATCATAACAAAACAAGGTCAGGAGGAGGCCACAGCTGGAGAAAGGTTGAGAAGTGCTTGTTCAGGGACAAAGATCACCTGTGGGTAGTGAAGGCAGGTGGGTGTTTGGGGGGCTGGGGAATGGTGAGGAGACTGCGGCTTTTGGCAGTGACAGCCCATCGGGGAAGAGCTCCTCTTTGTGTCCTGAGCAGTGAACAAAAACAGAGACCCTATTAAACTCCCGCTAATGCTTTTACCCAGAGAGACTCTGGCGGGCACAGCTCTGCGGTCGATCCAGAAGGACACCCAGGACAGCATGACCATCAGGGTGGCGGGAAGTAGGTCTGGAGCAAGAAGAAGAAGATGTGACGACGCAACGTGAAGTTAATGTACAGACGGTTGTACCAGCCTGCGGGGCACAGGAAAAATGGAGTCAGTTCCAGCCGATGGCAAAGGCAAGCTCTCTCCGGGTAGCTCTTCTAAAGCCAAGTGAGTCATCTGTTACCATCAAATGCATTGGCCTTCCCCAAATTTCTCATACAGAAAGAATTTTTTGCTAAGAACTAGTCCACCCACAGTCTTATTCTCTACTTTATAGCTTCTCTTCACAGCATTAGGGGAAATATAAGCAGTGATAGGTGTTTTAGTCTGTTTTCTGGGTGACTAAACACTCAGGAGAGTACAAAGTTGGAATGGTTCTGCTTTGTTGAGGCCAGTGCAATGAAGCAGGTCCCAGGAAAGCTGCTTGTCTCTATATTGTGAGCTCTTGTTTCTGTATTGTGACATTGGTCAGCTTGTTCTCCACATTCATCCCCAAAAGAAAAAAGTTGTTCGTGTAATTCTGAAGTCTAACATATTTTACTCCTGGAGGCTCCCTCTGCTGTTGTGTAAGTCATTTACCATTTGGTCATTCATAAAATGAAGATTTTTAAATGATCTATTTCATTTTGGCAGCTTGGGAACCACTGATTAATATATGTTATAAAAATGTTGATATTGGAGTATCTGAAAGATAGTAAAGGGGTTAAGGCACTTGCCTTGCATGCAGTTGATCCTGATTCAGATCCCTGGTTTCACAGTTGGTCCCCAGAAGACCACCAGGAGCGATCCTTGAGCACAGAGCTAGGAGTAAGCCCCAAGCACCACCAGCTGTGTCTCTGACCCCCCATGTTATCCGACCAATGAGCCCATATATGGTGCCAGGGACACCATGACTGTGCCGAGTGCCCTAAAGATATATACATGCCCCACCTAATCTCACCTTAGCCCAGTCTTCAGAGAGGACTCAGAGATGGTCCAACTCTGTGTCCCACAGCCTGGGGTCCACACAGTGGTGACAGAGCAAAATAATTTCAGGGTTACAGAGTTGAATCATGTTATTACAACTATAACCAAAATCATCTGTTACAAATTATGACCTGATTTATTCTAAAATCATGAGACTAAAGCAAAGATCAGCAATAGTGCTTTCTAAATTATTAAAAATATTACCCTCTGGTAATCTAACTTTTGGGTAACAATACTTTTTTTTAACCTCCTGATTAAAAAATAATAACTAGGGGCTGGAGCAATAGTCCAGCAGGGAGGGCGTTCACCTTGCATGCGGCCAATTTGGGTTCAATCCCGGGCATCCCATATGGTCCCCTGAGCACAGCCAGGAGTAATTTCTTAGTGTAGAGCCCTGAGCATTGTTAGGTATAGCCCAAAAAGCAAAATAATAATAATAATAATAATAATAATAATAATAATAATAATAATAATAATAATTTAAAATATTTTTTACCAGGGGACCTTACAGAAACTAAGGTGCTTGCCCTACATGCTTGCCAGTATTGATCCTGGCACCACAGAGGGTCCCCTGAGATCCAATAGGAATTATTCCTGAGTGCAGTCAGGTGTGGTCCCCAAACTCAATGAAAACAAACTCCCCATGCCAAAATCTTATCAGGGTTACCCACCAACCAGTGCTGAGGGTTCTGAGGGTTACACTTGACTCTACTGAGGGTCATGTGGAACTGGGGACAGATCTTAGGGTGTCCCCATGCCAGCACATTCTTTATTGCCTGAGCTCTCTCCCCAGTCCTCCCTCTCTGCTTTTAAATGCTATTTATGTTCTGTGTTTATGACCATGCATTTTTGAACAATAACAAAAATGTTTTCATTGGAAGGGGGAAAGCTTAAGCTGAAGAGGTATTTCAGCGTTTCCTTCCACACTGGGGGTCAGCGGGGGTGCGTGCTGGGTACCGGTGCTGCTGTAGAAGGCCAGCCGGGAGGTGGTATGGAATTTCTGGATTAAAAACTGAGACAGGGAGATCTTCTCGTCTGTCTTCAGGGATTCGTCCCCATTCTTCCAGTACAGCATCAGATCTTCATCTGTGTATGCATCTTTGGGAGGGAGAAAACTCATTACTCTGACTCCTTCATGGGGTGAAGCCACAGGAACTCTCCCCAGTTGCAGTAAGAGGGTCTGACGGTGGAGGTAGGCAGAGGCACCGGGCTTCATGGTCACTCCCCAGCACATGGACGCAGGAGGGACAAAGGTGGACTGGTGGTTAGGCTCCCTGTACTTACAACTTTCCAGCTCCAAAGAACAGGTCTGGGAATCCAGGGGAAGTGGCTGAAGTCCATGTTGCACATGGCTGTGACTGTGATCCTGAAACAACCCAAACATGTCCGTGGACTTGGGCAGAGTCTGGCTTTCTCTCTTGCCCAGAGGTAAAACATTGTGGTGGCAACAAGAGTCGCCTTCTCACACCTACTTCAGAAGTCAGGAAACCCAGTGAGTGAAGCTACAGAAACTTAAGGCTTAAGACTTGAGCCGCCTGGGGGCTGGAGCGATAGCACAGCGGGTAGGGCATTTGCCTTGCATGCGGCAGACCTGGGCTCGATCCCTGGCATCCCTTGGTAGGTCCCCTTAGCACCGCCAGGAGTAATTCCTGAGTGCAGAGCCAGGAGTAACCCCTGAGCATCACCAGGTGTGACCCAAAAAGAAAAAAAAAAAGACTTGAGCTGCCTGAAGATGATCTCAGTGCTCTGCCAGGCTCTGAGATAGGGTGTGGGCAGCTGATGGCCCACATCTGCACTCTTCTCTGCCCCTTGCTCTCAGTCAACAAGCCATAGTCTCCTTCAAAGATGCTTGGGTGGCGGTTTCTTTCCCAGTATTCATATTTAACTATGGTGAATCAGAAACCATCTTCTCATAGAAAGACCAGGGACAATGTGGACTAAGGCTATGCACTTCCCAGAGTCCATAAGCCAATCTCTTATGAGACGCAATAAATAGTAGCTAAGTAGTTGCTCAAAACCTGGAGTGATAGCACAGCAGGTAGGGCATTTGCCTTGCACACAGCCAAGCTGGGTTGAATCCCTGGCATCTTATTTGATCCCCAGCACTGCTAGAAATAATTTCTGAGTGCAGAGCCAAGAGTAACCCCTAAGCATTGCCATGTGTGACCCAAAAAAGACAAAAAGAAAGAAGTAATCATTTAAGCAGGACTGAGAGATGGATAGAGATAGGGGTTAAGACACTTGCTTTGTATGCAGCAAACTCTGGTTTGAGCTCTGTCTCCAGTACCACATGGTCCTCTGAGCACCATCAAGTGTGGCCTCAATATTTCCCACCCCTCCAAAAAAATAAAATCTTCATTTCTGGGGCTAGAAAGAGATCTCAAGGGCTGGAACACATGTTCTGCATGGAGGTGCAGGTTTGATCCTTGGCACTATGGGATCACTGGAGTGCTGCCTGGAGCAACCCCAGTTACCACTGGGTGTGACATACAACAAAAACAAAAATCTTCATCCCAATAAACATGAACTGGAGGCTCTTAGAGGTGAAAGATAGAAGCTTAGCCTCTTCCATGGCTCATGCAGGACTACTCCAAGCTAAAGAGGAACATGAGTGGAGAAGTCACTTCATCTTCAGACTCTCATCTGGGATGCCACAGACCCCACCAACCTTGCCATGGGCCCCAATGCCCCAGCCACAGACTCCACTGAACCAACCATAAACCCCAACTGACTGTCCTGACCCATGGACCCCATTGCCCCAGCCACAGACTCCACTGACCCAACCATGGACCCCACTGACCCAGCCACAGCTCAGCCACGGACCTCACAAACCTAATAATGGTACCTACTGACCCTACTAACCCAACCATGAACTCCACTGACCCATGAGACTCCATGGATCCAACCCAAACACGGACCCCACAGGTCCAACCACAGACACCACTAATGCAGTCATGCACCCCACTGACCAAGCCATGGACTCTACCAGTCCAATCAGGGACCCCACAGATGCCACTCATTCAACTATGGACCCCACAGGTCCAACCACAGACCCCACTAACCAGCCATGGGTCTTATTGACCCAGCCATGGATTCCACCAGCCCAACCAGGGACCCTGCAGACACCACTGACCCAACCCTGGACCCCCGCTGACCCAGCCATGAACACCTAGCTCTGCAGGGCCAGTGGGACTGAGCACGTGCCCCAGAAACACCAGCTCCAGTCACCTGAGGCTGTAGAGCACGTGGCCATCGGGAAAGACCCGCAGCATCACGTTGTCTGTGGTGGTGTCGTGGATGAAGGAGCGCTTAGAGTGCACAAAGAACACGCCGGGCACCCAGATCTTCTTCACCAGCCGCCCGTCGAAGGTCATGCTCTTGTTGCTGGAGCTGCGGAAGGCCAGACGCTCGTCCTTCCAGTAGTGCCGCAGGTACAGGGTCATGGTGAAGTCCTGGGGGGAAAGGACAGACTCGATCGCTTCCCTCCTCACCAGCCTCCTGCTCCAATCTCTAGACTTGGCCTGCGGCATTAGGAACACAGTTCCGCAGCCCTGGCAGGGGGAGCCTGGGTGGAGCAGGGCTGGGAGAGGGGAGAGGAGTTGCTGCCGGGTCAGTGTCTGGGTGAGGGGGCCCAGGAGGCAACAGCTTCAACTCAGGCTGTGCGGGTGGAAGCTGCAGCTGAGAAGTGGCCTAGGAGACTGCGGGTGGAGTCCCAGAGCTGTGCTCTGACTTGCTTTTGCGTACGCTTCCCAAGCCTCCAAGCTGACCATTCTGTTTCAGTTCCAGGACACACAGATAAACAGGATTCCCTTTTTGGGGGTGGAGGGGTGAGGGGCAGGAGGGACCACACCCATCAGGATTACTCCTCACTCTGTGCTCAGGGATCACTCACTCTTGGGGGACCTGGGGACCCTAGGGGTGCGGGTGACTGTACACAGGTTGGCTGAGTGCAAGGCAAGCGCCCTACCCACTATACTAGATCTGGAAGATATTTGAAGGCAGAACTAGGTCCTACTAACCCCTCCTTCCTCATTTAGTGCTGGCAGTACACACAGTGGGGGCTCACCGAATGTTCGCAAGATGGATAAAACAATGGGATGAGTGGATAAAGGGGTGAAGGCTCTTCCTGTTAGAAAGTGTCTCCTCTCCTATGGAGCGGGTACCTTTAGGTTTAGCTTCTTAAATTGTGAGCTGTAAATTGTCATGTAATGAAGGGGGAATTGTAAAAACCCTTCAAAATTTATTTAAAAATAAATTTCTGGGGCCGGAGCGATAGCCCAGCGGGTAGGGCGTTTGCCTTGCACGCGGCCGGCCTGTCCTGGCCCGGGTTTGATCCCCGGCATCCCATAAGGTCCCCCGAGCACTGCCAGGAGTAATTCCTGAGTGCAAAGCCAGGAGTAACCCCTGAGCGTCGCCGGGTGTGACCCAAAAAAGCAAAAAAAAAAAAAAAAAAATTTCTATGTGATGGATTTATTACTAGCAGGAGTAACTTAATATGCTAATGTCAATTTCATATCAATAAATTGATATGCTATCAACTCTCAGTAGTAATTGACTTAACAGTTTGATTGTATGCTTTTCGGGGTCACACCTGGCTTAACCAGCACGTTCCTGGAGTCAGGCACTGCTCTGGAGACCATGACTGGTGTCAGGGATGGAACCGGGACTCACCTGGCCCTACTGTGTGCAAAGGAGGCCTCACTAGCCCTTTAAGATATCACTCCGATCACCTGGTGACCTATCTTATTTAGCTTCAAGACCTGGGGTCACATAAACATTTCTCAGGGGAAAAGGGGCCCTATGTGGCCTTTCCCCATAGCCAGCAGGAAGACCCAGTGCAGTGCGGGTGAGCAAGAAGGAAGGATGCAGAGATGTGGCCAGGTGGGCTTGAGGCTCAGTACCTGCCTTGACTCCAGCTCCCTCGCTTGTCCCCCGCCCCAGCTGCCTGTGTCACCTCCCGTGAAGGGAACCCTGCCTAGAACTTCTCCAGTTCTCTTCCCTCTCTACTCTGTTCCTTGCCACCCCCTGCAGACTCCTGAGCCTCCAATCTCCGGCTTTGCAAAGAGGCTCCTTTCCCATTATCTGTGGTAGAGACCCCCAGACACCCCCACCCATCCACCTCCCAGCCCGTGCAGGGCCGCCCTGAACTTCCTGCTGCTGCTTCTGGAGCCCATCACCTGAGGCACGAGCTATCCTGGGCAGGGCTTCAGCCGCACAGACAGAATCTGGGAGTCTGGGGTAGGCCCCAGACTTTGCATTGGAGCCTCAGGTTCCTTTTCCCCTGGAAGCTTGAGAACTCCTGTTCTAGGGGCTGCTGGCCCTGGGTGAGTTGTGAATCCCAGTTTCCGGAGCCAGATACACAATAGAGTGGATAGGGAACTTGCCTTTGCGTACAGCGGACCCCTGTGTGATCCCAGCACATATATGATCACCCCCAAACAGCCCCAGAGGTCACTCCTGAGCACAGAGCTAGAACACCCTTAAGCAAAGACAGGTGTGTCCCCCTCCACAAACCCAGGCTTTATCTCCACCCACTCTGGCCTGTCCCCCCACCATGCCCCCACCCCAGCTTGGCCAGCTTCCAGTGCACTTGTGCAAACCCTCCTCTCTGCCCCTCCACAAAGCCAGTATAGCCCACTAAAGGCTGCCTGCAAGGGTGCTGCATACCATGTCCACCTCTGAGATGCTGTCCAGGCTCTCCACCTGCACGCCCACACCTACCGGGATGGCTGGGCCTGCGGAGGAGCAGACAGAGCTTGTCAGGCAGTTCCTCTCCTCCTGCAGCCTGAGCTGGGCTGGCCTCGGGCCCATTCTGCCAGAGCTTTCTGAGTGAGCTCCAGGAGCCAGAGGCTGCAGCCACTCCTCCGGGGCCCTTGGTGTTTCTGTTCCTGCTCTGTGGCTGAGCTGATTGCAGCTCCCGGCGGTCTCAGCAGGGATAGATGGTAAGGTGGCTTGGTGGGGACCCTGGTCATGACTGCCAGTGACTCCTAAAGATCAAGCAACACCCAAGAAGAGCTCCTAAGAGTATCTGATGGCAACTGGGATACTGCCTGCCCAAGGATCGATACCTGCAGAGCAACTAACCAAAAGCTGGGGCCCTCCCTAGGAAACTCCTGACCTCGTGTGGTACCGGATCTCTGTGCATGATGGATCACAGTGAAGGACAACAATGTGTGTGCTCGACATTTTTTGGGGGAAAAGACAATAATATTTTTGGTTTAGGAGCTTCAGCTGGTGGTGTTCAGGGCTCTGTGATTAGGGATTAGTCCTGGCGGTGGTGCCAAGATTGGGAGACCATATCTGTGCTGTGGGTTGTGTGTAAAGCAAGTTCATTCATACCTGCCTTCTCCTGCTCAATTTTTTTTTTTTTTTGCTTTTTGGGTCACACCCGGCGATGCTCAGGGGTTTCTCCTGGCTCTGCACTCAGGAATTACTCCTGGTGCTGCTCGGGGACCATATGGGATGCCGGGGATCGAACCCGGGCCAGCATAGGCCGGCTGCGTGCAAGGCAAATGCCCTACCCGCTGGGCTATCGCTCCGGCCCCTTCCTGCCCAATTTTGAAATGTATTTTGTGGTTTCTTTTCCTTTGGTGGTGGTGGTGTGGGGAGGGTTGGTGAGGGAGGACCACCCAGCGGTTTTTGGGATCTACTCCTCACTCAGGGCTCAGGAGTCTTTCCTGGAAGTGCTTGAGGGACCATGCAGTGCTGTGGATTGAATATGAGCCTGCAGCTTTTGGGCCGTCATCTCTCCATCTGACTTTGAAGTTTTCTCAGGAATACATCAGCTCAGAAGTATGAGAGCACAAAGCCCTCAAGCTGTACACTAACTTTTATCTGACTGGTAGCAAGATTTATAAAATCATGTTTATCTGTAGGTTTATTTATAGCTTTCCATTCTATGTGTGAGCAGGGATAATGTTTATATTTGTAGAATCACTATGATGACACAGTGAGCTGTAATCTTACTTTTTTTTACTTTAATACGGTGTATGTGTTAAATTTCCATAAAATATTTTTTATCTTAGGGGTCGGAGTGATAGCATAGTGGGTAGGGTGTTTGCCTTGCACACGGCTGACCTGGGTTTGATCCCCGGCATCCCATATGGTCCCCTGAGCACCGCCAGGAGTAATTCCTGAGTGAAGAGCCAGGAGTAACCCCCTGAGCATCTCGGGTGTGACCCAATATATATATATATTATATATATATATATATATATATATATATATATCTTAATGTTTAAAAGCATGCAGAGGGCTGGTGAGACAGTACAGACAGTAGAGTGCTTGCCTGGCATGCAGCTAATACAAGTTCAATCCCCAGCATCCCATATGGTCCCCTGAGCCTACCAGGAATGATCTTGAGCACAGAGCCAGGAGTAAACCCTGAATGCCGCACAACAAACAAACAAAACCCTAAAACCTAGAGGTACTGGAGCTAGCACAAGCAGTGGAACTCACGTGAGGCCCTGAGTTCTGTCCCTTGCACCACGTGCCCCGTCAGTACTGCTGGATGGCTCTGGAGGCCCCCAACCATGATGGGTGTATGCTGGACCAAGACAAGAGACCCACAGTGGTCTGAGCTAGAGAACCTTTGGGTAATAGGGCCTGGTAGGCAAGAAAAAGAAACACCTTGGAGCCGGAGTGATAGTCCAGTGGGTAGGGCGTTTGCCTTGCAAGCGGCTGACCTGGGTTTGATCCCCGGCATCCCATATGGTCCCCTGAGCACCGGCAGGAGTAGTTCCTGAGTGCAGAGCCAGGACTTACCCCTGAGCATTGCCAGGTGTGAAAAAAAAAGAAAGAAAGAAACACCGGAAGAGTCTGGGGTTTGGGTGAAAGGTAGAAAGGAAGAGTGGAGTCCCTGCGCAGTAGTGAGAAGGTTCTATCCTCAATTCCAGCCAAACGTGAGGGCCAGGGATCCTTAAGGAAGAGCCCAGGGCATTGGGTGGGCTCACTGACTCCTCTGAATCTCCTCTAGAGTCTTGCCATTACTGTCACGAAAGAGCAATTTTCTTTGGTGTGTTTGTTCTTACTTGACCCCAATAGAGTAGAGTGTTTCCCTTGCTCCGAGCCATGATTTAGTGACTATTTTCCATATTTTTAAATATTTAAAACAAATCAGAACAACACTTTATTTTCTGTTTTCATTTCTTTCCCTCTCCTGGTCAGCTGATCTTGCCCTGTGTTCTTCAACTCATGGCTCAGGTCAGGACCCCTGAGAAGCCCCTTCCAGCTGTCCTCTCAGATCATCTTCTCTTTAGACACTCTGAGGGTGCAGTGAGAGAAATGGTCCATGTGAGGAATGTTTTGCATAAGGACCAGGCCCTCCCCTCAGGACTGAGGCGCCCACCACTCTCTCCCTGAAGAGCTTGCAAACACAAGGGGAGGCCCTGAGAGTGAATGAGCATGAGAGACTCCATTTTGCTCCTTGCATTGCCGCTTCTTGACAACTTCTAGTCCCTATTGTCTCTGCTCTCTCCCTCAACTTTTTGTCTTGTTCTAACTCATAGTCCTGTTAAACCAGTCCTGGAGCTGGGAAGAGCACAGGCCTCTGAGAACACAGCCGGTCTTACCAAGTCCCCAAACTCCTCTCTCCCACAGAGAAGAGTCAACACAGGCCCTCTGGAGAGATGCTTCGAGAGCCACATCAAGGTCGTCACACAGACCCTGGAGCAGGGGGATTTTCTGACTAGTCACTGGGAACCAACACATCCTCCACTGATTGGAGACAGAGAGTGGGCCTCCCTCCTGCTCTCATAACCAAATACTTCTTTCACCTATTTTCCCAGCCCTAGCCCAAACTGAGAGGAAAATGATTGGTTTTATTCTTTTTGTTGTTGTTTGAACCAGAGACCCAGATACACAGGGCAGAGATGCTACTGGCTCTCCCTGTGCCTCGACTGATCATGAGGCATCAAGTGATACAAGTGTGAAGAGAAGTTGTTTGGGCCACACCTCGCATTGCTCAGGGGTTACTCCTGCTTATGTACTCAGAGATCAGGAATCAATCCTAGAGTTGCTCAGGGAACCATATGGTATGCCTGGAATTGAACCTGGGTCAGCTGCATGCTAGGCAAGAACCCTACCCTCTATAGCTCCAGCCCCCTGAGAGGAAGCTGATTGCATGGACATCAGGTTGCTATCACTATCACTATCACTATCCTCCCGTTGATCATCTATTTGCTAGAGCGGGCACCAGTAATATCTCCATATGTCCTGTCTCATGCTAGTAGAGCCCAAGGGCATCTGCTCGCTCCAGGAACATAAAGAGCCTCAAACCATTATATTAGGTCATGGGAATGAACTAATATAATTGTTACTGGTATTTGGCATATCAAATACAATCAATACGAACAGCTTGCCAGGCTTGCCGTGCAGGTGGCATACCCTTGTAGTCACCTCTAAATATAGCATTTATAGATGAACTGCGGGGCCGCAAGTGGCCGCGAAAGACAAGCTGTGATAGGCTGTGGCTGGGTGGAGTTCTGACGAGAGGGAAGTCTGGATATGGAAAATGGCAGCCTGATGGAGTGGGGAGGTCATTTGGCTTGTGTGCAGCTCTTCTGGGGTGGCGGGCCAGGGCTAGAACCCGCCATCCCTCCCGGGTGCCTCGTGAGCGCCTGGGCACAGGGAGAGCAAGTAGCAGCTCTGCCCCATGTCTGTAAGTCTCTGGATCAGCATACCTGGGCCAGATTGAAAAAAAACTGCTGCAGGGTGGGTGTCGATGATCCGGGCTGTGATAGGCTGGCCTGATGCTCAGGTTGCTAGTGCCCAAATAATCTCTTTATTCTTTCACCAACCCTTCTTTCTCAAGTAACTGGCCCTGAGTGGGACGTCCCCAATTTGGGGTGAGTAACAGATCTGAGGGGGCCTCTCCCAGGCTCCAGGTTCTTGACCAGGCTACAAACTCCCACAATGCTGAGAGAGCTAAGTAGGCTGCTTTCTGTGCTGGCCCTCTGGGTCTCACTCATCTGAAATACCGAAATAGTTCAAACTCTTAATCCCCTCACAGTCACTGTGCTTACTGGACCCTCATATTCTGTTCCCCCTTGCTCCTTTTCTCCACAATGCCAAGTGACTTGCCACACCCAGCTGTTTAGTCAGTCCCAGGAGTCACGGAGACCAAACAATGGCGCCATTACCCTCTTTGGAACCACTTCTCACTGGCCTGGTTTCCAGATAAAGTGCCCAGTGTCTGAGGAGCTGAGGTTGGCAAAGGACATTTTCTAGATAAAATATATCTGTTTACTTTGTGTCTATTTCAGTATCTGTTCTCAGACTCAGCTTAGCTCTCCACAGCTCCAGCTGTCCTAAGAGAAAGCGATAAAGTCCTGGAGGGTGGTGTCAGGGTTCTGGAACGACTGTCAGTGTGGAGGGGATGGGGAAACACTGAGGACGCATACCTCAGGCTGGGACAAGAGCCAATAGCCCTGCCCTCCTTGGTCTGCATGACCTTGGGGCTGATCTTCGCCTTGACCTGCACTGCTCCCCCCACACCTCATGTTCCCACACTTCCATGAACTGTGTGTGGGGTTCTTCCCCGCCTGTCTTTTGGGGTGAGGGAAATTCTTCCCAATGACTCTCCCTTCCCATTTTGTTTTTGATTGGGGCTGAGTTCTGTCAGGTGTTTGGAAGGTTGGAAGATGAGCTTCTTTTTTTTTAACTTTTTGGGGTCACACCCGGCAATGCTTAGGGGTTACTTCTGGCTCTGAGCTCAGGAATTACTCCTGGTGGTGCTCAGGGACCATATGGGATGCTGGGGATCGAGCCTGGGTCGGCTGCGTGCAAGGCAAATGCCCTACCTGCTGTGTTATCTCTCTGACCCCAGAAGACGAGCTTCTTTAATTATGGTGCATGACCGCCTATGGGGACACATAGCTGAATATGGGGGTCCTGAAATATTTGGCAACAATGGAAGGTTTCTGCAATTGCAACAACCAAAGATTAATTCTAAATTAACCGTGGAATGATTCTCAGATGCTTTTGTTGGTGTTGCATGCATCACTCATGTTAATGGACAACTTTTTAAATTGTCACCTCATTGACTCGCCCATTACACTAGCCACCATTTTCGCTGTCCGGACGCTGGGAAACTGCCCTCACGACCAGATTAACAGAGAAAAACCAGTTCGAGCCCAGGTAGGCAGCTCCCAGAGTGGGAATCACTTGGAATTCATCAGATGGAGTCAGGGTTCAGCCATTCCCTCTCCATTTTGTCGAGCCTGGTGGCCCCGCCCAGGAGCTACCCTCAGGCCGCCAGTCATAGCATGAAGAGACTCACAAGCGGCTCGGGAGGCTGGAACTCGGCTCGCCCCGGGCCCAGCTGAATATGGGACCCCCAGGAGGGCAGACGGGTTTTGGGAGTGGGTCCGTCATCTCTGGGGGGTCCCGGAAGCAGCCGGATGAGACTCGCCCATCACACTAGCCACCATTTTCGCTGTCCGGACGCTGGAAAACTGCCTCACGACCAGAGGTTTTGCTCGAGCAAAACCAGTTCGAGCCCCAGGTCACGTGGCGCTTGCGGCCGCGTGGTCCATTAAAATAGTGGAAACAGTAATGTCCTTTAATGCAGTGCATTCCACGATGTGCAGGAAAGTTTGGTGGGAGGGAAAGATAGAGAGGAGAGAAATGACATAGAGAACCCGCCAAGTAGTTGAGGTGTGGGAGGGGGGGAGGGAGGTGGGGACATTGGTGATGGGAGATGGGTTTGGGTGGAGGGATGGGTGTTGGAACACTGTAGAACCAAAACTCTACATGAGCATCTTTCAATTGTATGTCTAAAGTGGTGTAATAATATTTGGGGGAGGAAAAATAATAAAATAAAATAAAATCGGAAAAAAATTGTCAACCTCATTGACTATACTTCCCAGAAAATGTAGGGTTAAAAAAATCTATTTTTTTTTTTTGGGTCACACCGGCGACGCTCAGGGGTTGCTCCTGGTTCTGCACTCAGGAATTACTCCTGGCGGTGCTCAGGGGACCATAAGGGATGCCGGGATTGAACCCGGGCCGGCGCAGGCCAGCCGCGTGCAAGGCAAATGCCCTACCCGCTGGGCTATCGCTCCCGCCCCCAGGGTTAAAAAAAATCTAAACAAGATATGTATAAAGGGCCTTGAACAAGGCTCAGTCATGGACTATAGAGCTTTGTATGTGCGGTCCTGGGTTTGATTCGCGGATATTGCAAAAGAAAAATAGCATAGCAAAACCCGTATAGGGGCTGGGCGGTAGCTCAATGGGAGCACAAACCTGACATGAACAGAGCCATGTGTACACCCCTGGCACCTAAAGATCTCCTTAGCACTGCCAGGTGTAGCCCTGGTGTCCCCAGCACAGCCAAGAGAGGTCCCAAAACATTACAAAATAGAAAAAAATGGAGAGAGAGAGAGAGAGAGAGAGAGAGAGAGAGAGATTGTCGTGGACCTAAGTATTCATAGATCGTCACATCGTCCAGAATAATAGTAAAAGTAGTCCATTAACAGACAGGCATGCTATGTCAAGCATAGCCTGGGAGAGGCCCTCTCAAACCTGTTATTCACCCCTAAGATGGGGAGGTCCCACTTGGAACCAGTTACTTGAAAATCAAGGGTTGGTGAAAGAATAAAGAGACAATTTGGGGGACCATAGTGATAACACAGTGATAGGGCATTTGCCATGCATGCAGCCAACCCAGGTTTGAAACCAGGTTTGATCCCTGGCATCCCATATGATCCCGTGCATTGTCAGGGGTAATTACTGAGTGAAAAGCCAGGAGTAATCCCTGAGCATTGCCAGTTGTGACTCCTCCCCAAAAAAAGGAGAGTGAGGGGGCAGGAGTGATAGTCCAGTGGGTAGGGCGTTTGCCTTGCATGTAGTTAACCCAGGTTCGATCCCCGGTATTCCATATGGTCCCTAGGCACCGTCAGGAGTATTTCCTGAGTGCAGAGCCAGGAGTTAACCTTGAGCATTGCTGGTGGACCCCCTTAAAAAAAAAAAAGGAGAGAGCGAGATTATTCAGGCACTAGAAACCCGAGAAGGCATACTTATTTCCTCGAAATCAGCTTCTTCTCAGGGGGCTGCAGCTATAGCATAGGGTAGGGTGCTTGCCTTGCATGCAGCTCACCCGGGTTCAATTCCTAGCATCCTGTATAGCACCTCTAGGGAGTGATTCCTGATCTCTGTTTTTTTTCTGGGGTCACAAAAAAAAATGAGTGTTTTTGGGGGCGTGGGTGCGGCACACTTGGCAGTACCAGAAGGGCTGTGCCAGCAATGCCAGGGACCAAACTCAAGGCCCTGCACATACAAGACATGTGCTCTACTATTTCAGCACATTCCTAACCTTAAAACCTATCTCCTAATGGTAGAGACAAAACAGGAATAGCCTAAATAATCAGGCAAAAAAAGAAAGCCAAATGCGGGCCTATGCGACTACGCCATCCAGGTTTTTTGGAAAGCCTGAGCTGGGACCACCTCCCCCACATCAGTTCCTTTCCACAAAGGCCTGGTGGCCCCACCCAGAACTACTTCTGGGGCTCTCGGGCTGGACACCAGGTATTCAGGTGCAGGGCGGAATCTCTGCCTGCCCACCCTGCACTAGACTAATGGGCGGCTTGGACTGGGAACAGGTTTTGCTCCTTGGCTTGTTCCCCGCCAGGCCCCCAGAAGTCAGAAAACCTTGCACAATACAACCACAGTCATTCTCAAGGTCTGGACTCCACAGCTGGACACAGCCCGATCCCAATGGTGTGCGGGCGCTCAAAACCTGGTGATACCACAAACGCCGTGGGAATCAGAGACTAGGTAAGACAGAGAAGGGAACAGGTGTGCTGATAATCATTGAAAATGGTAATACCATCCTAGAACTGAGCATTAAATATAGACAGAAAGATACACATGATAACGTCTAAATGGATTACAATCCACAAAGTGTAAGAAAGGGAAGCTAGGAGCGGGAGAAAGAGAAAGAGAGAGAGAGAGAGGAGGGAGAGGGAAGGTGGGAGGGAGAGAGAGAGAGAATAAAGAAATAAAGAACTTGCCATGAAGGAAGGCTAGGGGAAGGGGAGGGAAGTGGGGACATTAGTGGTGGGGAAATGGGTACGGGTGGAGGGATGGGTGCTGGAACACTGTATAACCGAAACTCAAATATGAACATCTTGTAATTGTATATCTCACAACGGTATAATAAAATATTGAAGAATAAATAAATAGGGGCGGAGCGATAGCACAGCGGGTAGGGCATTTGCCTTGCACGCGCCAACCCAGATTCCATCCCTGGCATCCCATATGGTCCCCTCAAGCACCGCCAGGAGTAATTCCTGAGCAAAGAGCCAGGAGTAACCCCTGAGCATCTCCGGCTGACCCAAAAAAGCAATAAATGAATGAATGAATGAATGAATAAATAAATAAATAAATAAAATAAGATAAAATGTTCTGTAGGACCTACCCTTCCAAATAGAGATGAAGCCCAAATAAATAAGACTCAGATACCCCTCAAAAAAAAAAAGCCAAAAAGGGAACAAGAAAGCAGTATAGACTAGACAATGAAAAGAACAATGTAGGGAGGGTGATAAAAAAAAAAGGACAATGTAGCACAATAGATTGTAAGCCAATATATAAATTCATAATGATTCAATAAATGTAAACCCTTCCATTAAAAACCCAACAGAAATCCTAAATACATTCAGCAATTTAAAACAATGATGTGTCATTTCTAAATGCTAAGTTAGTTTTAATAGTGGGCAATCAATCACCTCCATTTCCAGTAATCACAAACAGTAATTCAAAGGGACATTTCTGTTGAAAATTAAAAAGCTAGACAAAACATAAACACTTATTTTTAAAGACTTCCAAAGTTAACAAAGTAAGTCAGTTATGTGGCTGTGCTCACTTTTTGATAATTCTAAGCTATATACCTATGATTTGTGTACTTTTCTGAGTGCATTTGCAGTTTAAAAAAATTAATTTAAATTTTAAAAATTCTAAAAAATTTAGGAAACAGACCTGTAGACCTATGGAATAGAGTTAGTATCCTGACACCATCCTCAAAGACATGATCATTCAATCTTTGATAAAGGAGCAAAAAAGTACGAAATGGAGCTAGGAAAGCCTCTTCAACAAGTGGTGCCGGGAAAACTGGGCAGCTACATGTAAAAAATTGAATTTGGACCTCTGTCTAACACCATACATAAAAATCAGATCAAAATGGATTAAAGATCTCAATATCAGACCTGAATCCATAAAGTACATCAAAGAAAATATAGGAAAAATCCTCCATGGCATTGAAGCTAAAGGCATCTTCAAAGATGAAACACCACTAACAAAGCAACTAGAAGCAAAGATAAACATATGGGACTACATGAAACTAAAAAAGCTTCTTCACCTCAAAAGAAACAATGACCAAGATACAAAGACAGTTCACAGAATGGGAAAGAATATTCACCCAATACCCATCTGATAAGGGGCTACTATCCAGGAAATATCAGGCACTGGTAGAACTTTACAAGAAGAAAACAGCTAAACCCATCCAAAAATGGGGAGAAGAAATGAACAGAAACTCTGACAAGGAAGAAATTCAATGGTCAAAAGGCATATGAAAAAATGTTCGTCACTAATCATCAGAGAGATGCAAATCAAAACAACAATGAGATACCATCTTCACACTAGAGAGACTGGCACATATTTAAAAGAGCAAGGACAGCGAATGCTGGCTTGGATGCGGGAGAAATGGACTCTTATCTATTGTTGGTGGGAATGTCGACTGGTGCAGCCTTTTGTGAAACAATATGGACATTTTTCCAAAGACTAGAAATTGAGCTCCTGTTCCACCCAGACATACCCCTCCTGGGAATATACCCTGGGAAACCTAAAACACACAATAGAAACACCATCTGCACTTTTATATTCATAGCAACACTATTCTCAATAGCCAGAATTTGGAAACAACCAGAGTGCCAGAGAACTGATGACTGGATAAAGGAACTTTGGTACATCTACACAATGGAGTACTATACAGCTGTTAGGAAAAACAAAGTTATGAAATTTGCCTATAAATGGATGGACATGGAGAGGATCATGTTGAGTGAAATTAGCCAGAAGGAAGAAGACAGATAATGA
>JAJIBD010014406.1:0-14557 GCA_021461705.1 Cryptotis parvus
AAAAAGTAAGTCTGAGTGATTCATACAGTACTCTATAAAGCAAACCATTTATTCATTCACTCATTCATTCACTCACTCATCTATCTGTCTATCTGTCTATCTATCTGTCTGTCTGTCTGTCTGTCTGTCTGTCTGTCTGTCTGTCTGTCTGTCTGTCTGTCTGTCTATCTATCTATCTATCTATCTATCTATCTATCTATCTATCTATCTATCTATCTATCTATCTATCTATTGTTTACTTGTTTTGGGACCACACCCAGTAGTGTTCAGGGATCACACCAGATCAGAGTGCAGGGTCAGCTGCAAGCAAGGCAGGATGCCTACTCTGCATACTATCACTCCAGTACTGAGCCACTTGACTTTAGGATCAGTTTTGGAATGAACCTTTGAGAATTGTTTACTTCATAGGAGGAGAAAGATAGGGTACAAGTGATGGGTGTTTACCTTGCATGTGGCCCATCTGGGTTGATCGCTATCATCCCATATATCAAGCACCACCAGGAGTAATTAATTTCTGAGTGCAAAGCCAGGAGTAACCTGTGAACATATGGACTAACTAACTCTAAGGTCCCCATACCAACCTGGCAATTCTAACTTGTATTTTATATAGCCCTTGTGTGGGAAAATAGGGTCTATTTTTATTATTAAAATTGTGAGGAATATTCACTTATATTGATATTAGCAAAAGTATAGTTTACATAGTAAGTTAACAAATCAATAAAGGCTTAGTTTATTTTATGAGTTTCAAATTCCAAGTTTCAGTTTTAATTTGGTTAGAAAGCATTGCCACCTAGTGGATAGAAAGTAGAAAAATTCTTGCTGGAGCTATGTGCTGTCAATATTGTTTGAGGTAAATAAGATTATCTCAAACATTCATGAAAAACGAACTAGTTCCAGATGCTCCATTCACTCTCAATGAAATAAACATCACTGAATGCAGCTATGCTAGGAATATCACGCCTCACTCTGTTAGGGGAGAAAACAGCAGGCAGGTTCAATGAGCCAAAAGGCCCCATGGTGGCTTTTTTTTTTTTTTTTTTGATCACACCCGGCAATGCTCAGGGGTTTCTCCTGGCTCTGCACTCAGGAATTACTCCTGGCGGTGCTCGGGAGACCATATGGGATGCCGGGGATCGAACCCAGGCCGGCACAGGCCGGCTGCGCAGCAAGGCAAACACCCTACCCGCTGGGCTATCACTCCGGCCCCTCCTTCAATACATTTTTAATGTTTCAAGTCACTATGTTGGTTTGCATAAATCCACATTTAAAAAAAGAGTCTTTCCTCTCTGTAATAGGGGGTGTGTCCCTCATACAGACAGAAAAGCCATCTATGGGACCCCAAAGCCCTCTTCCAGGAAAATGGAGTCAAAAGGGATTGGTCTAAGTGACAGGAGCAGACATTTAACAGGTACTGTTACAAGTGCCCAACAAACCCCAGGGAGATCCTAGAGGCTGGCCAGACCAAGGAAGCTCCAGAAATCGTCTCTGCTGTGGAAAGTAAGGAATCTGCAGCTCTGCAATAACTGACAAGGGCACTGACGTAGAAATTTACTTGAGCCCCACAAAGAAATGTGGCTGCTCTCTGCTCTTGAGGCCACAGTGGAGAAACCCAAGACCACCTCCAGCTCGTCGTGGGACCTAATCTTCATATGTTATGTCCAAGCTCGGGGTAGCCCTGATGTCACAGGTAAAAATATTAATGCCATCATTGGTGTGTTTCCTGCTGTCTTAGCCAATCCCCAGGACTTCTCAGTAAGTAATGGGGTACCACAATTGGAGAGTTCTCCAAGCCTGCTGTGTTTATGCAAAAAGGACAAATCAGGATTGTTAAGTCATCTGGCAAATTTTAAATAAAGGTGAAGAGAAAAACATGTTCCTGTAACTTACCTTGCAAAAAATCAGATTATAGTTAACAAGTAATTAAATAAAATACATTCTGATAGGCTTGATTTAAAAGGTACCGCTTTGGAAATTCAAATGAAACTTCATTTACCAACTGTAAGTAAGCAGACTAGCTATAAAGAAACTCAGCATGCATTGTCACTGGTCTGACCAGTATAATTAAAGCCAGAAGTTAACCAAAAAGAACATCAAATAAAAGACACAACAAGTCATTTTCTATCAGCTAATCTCATGGGCACAATCATAAAAATATGTATGGTGTTATGTTGCTTTGGTCTTTGTTGCTTTCACTTCTGTGTTTTCTGTTAGTAAACCATTCTTCCCTCTCTAGGTCTAATAGAGAGCCTTTTGACTCCTCCAAGGTCAATAATTTCAATGTGATGTTCCTCAAATTAATGAATTTTATCTTTTTCCTTACAGATGTTAATAAATTCAGAAAATTCAACCAGTTCATTGCCTGGGACCCACTAAAACTAAGGTAGCATAAGATTTCACCCCTTGCACAGGCAGGGTCTACATCCCTTTGTCAGCATGAAGAAGCTCCAGAAGATGGACCCTCACCCATTTTCCCCTCCAAAATTTAAGGCGGTGAAATCTCTAGGGGGGCTTAATGTAGGTAGGCAAACAGAGAAGGGGCCCATGGCAAATGAAATTAAAACTTTTACAAGCTGGTTTGAATCTTGTTTCAAAACGTCACACTGGATAGCTAACCTGATATCCACTTTGCTAGAACACCTAATAGTGTTATTGCTTATATTGACTTTTGAACCTTGCTTTCTTAATAGGCTAGTTGCTTTCATCAAAAACCCATCAACACACTGCATCTCATGGATCTGAAACAGCAGTATCTGGACCTTAATAATTCTAACTATGAGGAAGATTCCTCATGAAGCTAAAAGAAAAGGGGGAATGGCTTTTTTTTTTTTTTTTTTGCTTTTTTTGGTCACACCCGGCAATGCTCAGGGGTTTCTCCTGGCTCTGCACTCAGGAATTACTTCCTGGCAGTGCTCAGGAGACCATATGGGATGCCGGGATCGAACCCAGGCCGGCACAGGCCGGCTGCGCGCGCAAGGCAAACACCCTACCCGCTGGGCTATCACTCCGGCCCCTCCTTCAATACATTTTTAATGTTTCAAGTCACTATGTTGGTTTGCATAAATCCACATTTAAAAAAAAGAGTCTTTCCTCTCTGTAATAGGGGTGTGTCCCTCATACAGACAGAAAAGCCATCTATGGGACCCCCAAAGCCCTCTTCCAGGAAAATGGAGTCAAAAGGGATTGGTCTAAGTGACAGGAGCAGACATTTAACAGGTACTGTTACAAGTGCCCAACAAACCCCAGGGGAGATCCTAGAGGCTGGCCAGACCAAGGAAGCTCCAGAAATCGTCTCTGCTGTGGAAAGTAAGGAATCTGCAGCTCTGCAATAACTGACAAGGGCACTGACGTAGAAATTTACTTGAGCCCCACAAAGAAATGTGGCTGCTCTCTGCTCTTGAGGCCACAGTGGAGAAACCCAAGACCACCTCCAGCTCGTCGTGGGACCTAATCTTCATATGTTATGTCCAAGCTCGGGGTAGCCCTGATGTCACAGGTAAAAATATTAATGCCATCATTGGTGTGTTTCCTGCTGTCTTAGCCAATCCCCAGGACTTCTCAGTAAGTAATGGGGTACCACAATTGGAGAGTTCTCCAAGCCTGCTGTGTTTATGCAAAAGGACAAATCAGGATTGTTAAGTCATCTGGCAAATTTTAAATAAAGGTGAAGAGAAAAACATGTTCCTGTAACTTACCTTGCAAAAATCAGATTATAGTTAACAAGTAATTAAATAAAATACATTCTGATAGGCTTGATTTAAAAGGTACCGCTTTGGAAATTCAAATGAAACTTCATTTACCAACTGTAAGTAAGCAGACTAGCTATAAAGAAACTCAGCATGCATTGTCACTGGTCTGACCAGTATAATTAAAGCCAGAAGTTAACCAAAAAGAACATCAAATAAAAGACACAACAAGTCATTTTCTATCAGCTAATCTCATGGGCACAATCATCCAAAAAATATGTATGGTGTTATGTTGCTTTGGTCTTTGTTGCTTTCACTTCTGTGTTTTCTGTTAGTAAACCATTCTTCCCTCTCTAGGTCTAATAGAGAGCCTTTTGACTCCTCCAAGGTCAATAATTTCAATGTGATGTTCCTCAAATTAATGAATTTTATCTTTTCCTTACAGATGTTAATAAATTCAGAAAATTCAACCAGTTCATTGCCTGGGACCCACTAAAACTAAGGTAGCATAAGATTTCACCCCTTGCACAGGCAGGGTCTACATCCCTTTGTCAGCATGAAGAAGCTCCAGAAGATGGACCCTCACCCATTTTTCCCTCCAAAATTTAAGGCGGTGAAATCTCTAGGGGGGCTTAATGTAGGTAGGCAAACAGAGAAGGGGCCCATGGCAAATGAAATTAAAACTTTTACAAGCTGGTTTGAATCTTGTTTCAAAACGTCACACTGGATAGCTAACCTGATATCCACTTTGCTAGAACACCTAATAGTGTTATTGCTTATATTGACTTTTGAACCTTGCTTTCTTAATAGGCTAGTTGCTTTCATCAAAAACCCATCAACACACTGCATCTCATGGATCTGAAACAGCAGTATCTGGACCTTAATAATTCTAACTATGAGGAAGATTCCTCATGAAGCTAAAAGAAAAGGGGGAATGGCTTTTTTTTTTTTTTTTTGCTTTTTTTGGTCACACCCGGCAATGCTCAGGGGTTTCTCCTGGCTCTGCACTCAGGAATTACTCCTGGCAGTGCTCAGGAGACCATATGGGATGCCGGGGATTGAACCCAGGCCGACATAGGCCGGCCGCATGCAAGGCAAACACCCTACCCGCTGGGCTATCGCCTCCGGCCCCAAAAAGGGGGAATGTTAGGGGGAGAAAAACAGCAGGCAGGTTCAATGAGCCAAAAGGCCCCATGTTGCTGTGGAAAGTCAACGAGGGCTTGTCATCACACACCCCCATCCGGCCTTGGGAAGAAGTTTCACTGCCCCTCCTGTTATCTAGAAACCGCTCAGGTGCACGCAGGGCATACTGATGTTTAGAACATCCAGGGACATAACAATCCAAGTTGTCTGTGCAACTTGAGCAATGTCGTTCTTTGAATCATGTTAAATTTGCTCAGGTTATGACGTGAACTATGCCTATATAATCTAAAGCTTCCCCTTACTCGGGGTCTTGCTTTGGCCTGTGTGCCTAAGAGCTTGACCCCAGCTAGCTGGCTTAATAAACTCCTCTTGCCTTTTGCATTACTGGCTGGTTTCTTTGTGATTCCTAAGAACTTGCGACTCCGACCCTAACAACTCAAGTGAGAGAAGGAATCCTGAGGTCCAACCTCCAATGACAATCGAGAGTCAGGGACGCTGTCTCATTTGCCAAGGTGTCGAAAATCAGATGGGCTGGACATATAATGTGATTTGGAGAGTACCGCTGGACAAGAGCTGTTACCGACTGGATCCCACGGGACATCAAAAGATCATGTGGCTGCCCACCTACAAGATGGTCAGACTTCATAGTCAAGACCCTGAATGAACGGTTTGAGGCTCTTCATATTCTTGGAGCAAGCAGATGCCATTGGGCTACACTGGCACATGACAGGGACAAATGGAAACGTTACTGGTGCCTGCTCAAGCAAACCAATGAATAATGGGATGTCAAGTGATCAAAAAGTGATGAAATAGGAGCCGGAGCGATAGCCCAGCGGGTAGAGCGTTTGCCTTGCATGTGGCCGGCCCATGCCGTCCGGGTTCAATCCCTGGCATCCCATATGGTCCCCCAGCACCGCCAGGAGTAATTCCTGAGTGCAGAGCCAGGAGAAACCCCTGAGCATTGCGGGGTGTGACCCCAAAAAAAAAAAAAAAGTGATGAAATAAAGTTATCAACGGTGGAGGATAGCACAGCGGGTAGGGTTTAGCACAGCGGGTAGGGCATTTGCCTTGCACATGGCCAACCCAGGTTTGATCTCTGGCATCCCCTGAGCACCACCAGGAGTAATTCCTGAGTGTGAAGAACCAGAGTAACTCCTGAGTGTTGCTTGGTGTGACCCTCCTGAGTGTTGCTTGGTGTTTGCCTTGCACTCAGCCAACCAGGTTTGATCCCCGGAATCCCATATGGTCCCCCGAGTACCACGGAGTAATTCCTGAGTGCAGAGCCAGAAGTAACCCCTGAGCATTGACAGGTGTGACCCAAAAAAGGAAAAAAAAAAAACCCAACAGCAAACCACCAAAAAACCAAAAAAGTCAAGCTTGTTTAAAAATATTTTTTTTTTATCTTTTGAGGACATCATCCCAATAAGGGTAAAAAGATGAAAAAAGATTAATATGTATAACTTTCTTTTTTTTTTTTTTTCTTTTTGGGTCATACCAAGCAACACTCAGGAGTTACTCTGGTTCTTCACTCAGGAATTACTCCTGGTGGTGCTCAGGGAATGCCAGAGATCAAACCTGGGTTGGCCATGTGCAAGGCAAATGCCCTACCCGCTGTGCTATCACTCCGGCCCTATTTGTCACTTGTCACTTGTCATTCCATTGTTCATTGATTTGCTTGAGTGGGCGCCAGTAACGTCTTCATTTGTTGGGAATGAGGGTCATTATTATTACTGTTTTTGGCATATCAAATACACCCCAGGTAGCTTGCCAAGGGACACAGTCTTTTTTTTTTTCTTTTTTTGGGGGTCACACCCGGCAATACTCAGGGGTTTCTCCTGACTCTGCACTCAGGAATCACTTCTGGTAGTGCTCGAGGGACCATATGGGATGCCGGGGATTGAACCCGGGCTGGCATGGGCCGGCCGCATGCAAGGCAAACGCCCTACCCGCTGGACTATGGCTCCGCCCCAGGGGACCCAGTCTTTTTATATGTCAGACGATCAATCATCAACCATTTTAATTTTTTTTTTTTTTTGGCAGACACCCGGCAATACTCAGGGTTTACTCCTGGCTCTGCACTCAGAAATTACTCCTGGGGATACTCAGGGGACCATACGGGATGCCGGAGATTGAACCCGAACCCAGGTTGGCTGTGCGCAAGGCAAACGCCCTACCGGAGATGCTATCGCTGCGGCCCCTTTAACTAATATTTTTGGTTTAGGTTAGTTTAGTGTTTGGTACTAGGACTACTACTGTCTCTGTTTGGGTCTCTTCTAGTGGTGGTCAGGAGAGCATGCTGTGCCGTGGATTGAAACTGGGCCCACAGCATGCAAACCGTGGACAGGTTATTGGACTCTCAGTCTGTTAGATCCTTCAATTCATCCTTTTCTCTTTGCATTAAATTATTCATTCATACATATAGGATTGCTTTAGGCTTTTAGTCATCCATTTTAATTGAAATTTGAAATATTTTATTAGAATTTTTTTTTTTTTTTTTTTTTTTTTTGGATCACACCGGCAATCCTCCAGGGTTATTCCTGGCTCTTCGCTCAGGAATTACTCCTGGTGGTGCTCGGGGACCATATGGGATGCTGAGAATCAAACCCGGGTCAACCGCATGCAAGTCAAATGCCCTACCCACTGTGCTATCCCTCCGGCCCCTAGAATATTTTAATTATTATTATTATTATTATTATTATTATTATTTTTTGCCTTTTTTGGGTCACACCCGGCAATGCTCAGGGGCTACTCCTGGCTCTGCACTCAGGAATTACTCCTGGCGGTGCTCGGGGGACCATATGGGATGCCGGGATCGCACCCAGGCCGGCAGAGGCCGGCGCGCGCAAGGCAAACGCCCTACCCGTTGGGCTATAGCTCCTGCCCTAGAATATTTTTTAAATAGGGAGCCGGGGTGATAGATAGTCCAGTGGGGAGGGCATTTGCCTTGTATGCGCCAACCTGGGTTGGATCCCTGGCATTCTGTATGGTCCACTGAGCACCGCCAGGAGTAATTCCTGAGTGTAGAGCCAGGAGTAACCCTGGAACATCGTTAGGTGTGATCCAAAAAAGAAAAAACATAAAAAGAATATTTTTAAATAAAGTGGAGCAAAAAATTATGGAAAACAGCTCTATCCTCACAATGTAGAGTCAACTATATTAGCATTTTGCTACATTTGTTTGCATTAATCTAAACTACTTATATCTGTCTGTCCATTTATCCATTTATCCATGCATCTTGCCTTTTTTTTTTTTTTTGGACCTTTTGGGTCACATCTAGCAATATCCAGGTGTTACTCCTAGCTCTGCACCTAGGAATTACTCCTAGTGGTGCTCCATATATAGGATGCTGGGGATAGAATGCTGGTTGGCCCCATGCAAGGTAAGTGCTTTACCCGCTGTACTATCACTCCAGAATCACCATCCATCCATCTTATTCCAAATTGAATTTGTATTTAATTTGGGTTGAGTGCCTCACAGGTATTATATTTATCTTGAAAGAGATTTCCCTGGGGGTGGTGAGGGGAGGACAGTATAAAATAGGTACTTTGGAAAATGAATTTTTTGTTTGTTTTTGGCCACACCTAATGGTATTCAGAGCTTACTCCTGGCTCTGTGTTCAGGAATCACTCCTGGTGGGGTCTTTCAGGGACTTTATGAGGTGCCAGGGATCAAAGCTGGTTAACCGTGTGTAAGGTAAGTGCCCTACCTGCTGATCTATAGCTCTGGCTTCTGGGGAATGTTTTATTTTTCCTTTTTGGGTTACACCCAGTGATGCTCAGGGGTTATTCCTGGCTCTGCACTCAATCTCAATACTTATGGCAGTGCTCTAGTGTCGGGGAGCGCTGCTGGGGTCCCCCAACAGTGCCGGGAAGCGAGCTCCCTTCTACCTCCGGCTGGCGGGGAATGGATGAAGACTCAGGAATCCGATGTAGTTTTAAAAGGCTTTACTTATCACAGTTTCAGGCATACAAGTCAGCAATAGGAAAAACCCTGTGCTTAGGATTCCCAGCTAGAACCCCAGACACGTGTAGGCCAAGATGGAGAAGGCCCTGTTAAAGGAGAAGACAAGACTCCCAAGAAGGGTGAGAGCTCACAAAGAGAGAGCCCAAAAGAAGCGTGTGAGAGAGAGGAAGCAGGCTAGTATTATACCCCTGCAACTCAGACCTCCCTCCCACTGTTATGGAAAGCAGGGAGGGTCAAATGCCCTTAGGTAATCCCTCCCAGCACCTCACCTAGGCCCTTTTATTTTTTTATTTTTTATTTTTTATTTGCTTTTTGGGTCACACCCGGCAATGTTCAGGGGTTACTCCTGGCTCTGCACTCAGGAATTACTCCTGGCGGTGCTCAGGGGACCATATGGGATGCCGGGGATCGAACCCGGCCGGTACAGGCCGGCCACGTGCAAGGCAAACACCCTACCCGCTGGGCTATCACTCTGTCACCTAGGCCCTTTTATATGCTAATGTTTTGAGCCAAGATCTGCCTGGAAATGCCTTTATAGGGTAGAGAAGGGGTTTCTGAGATGGCATGTCTCTGTACCAAAGACTAATACTAATGCCAGTTAAATATTTCTCCAAGCCTTCACAAGTCTCTTCTACTTCATGGTAGTTTTGTATTTTAGTTGCCTTTGAGTATATCAGGGAGCCATGCTTGCTTGCTTGGAAGCAAACAGCATTTCTCTCTGGTCTAATTATTTAGGGATCCCTACGTGGCCAGGCTAATATGCTGGTAAGATCTAGCTAGTCCCATGATGATTGTGGTAGCATGGGAGAATATTTATACCAGCTAGTACAGCATACATGGTCAAATAAACTGCCACATTTAGACTACCCCCTTATCTACGAAGTGATTTACAGGCAGCAATTCAGAGCAGATGCAGCGGCCCTTAGAGGAGTCCTGCAACACTCTGGGGACCATCTGGGATGCTGGGGGATTGAACCAGGTCCACTGCCTGCAAGGCAAATGCTCTACCTGCTTTACTGTAGGCTCCATCCTGAACAATCTGGACTTAGTCTATTGGCCTTAAAATAATCAACTCCAGGGGCCGGAGCGATAGCCCAGCAGGTAGGACGTTTGCCTTGTACGCGGCCAGCCCATGCCGGCCAGGGTTCGATCCCGGCATCCCATATGGTCCCCCAGCACCGCCAGGAGTAATTCCTGAGTGCAGAGCCAGGAGAAACCCCTGAGCATCGCCGGGTGTGACCCAAAAAGCAAAAAAAAAAAAAAAATCAACTCCATCTAGGGGAGACTGAAAAGTCTGATTTAAAACATGAAGGGACAGGCAGAAAGATGCACATGATAACCTCTTAATGTATATATTGTAATCCACAAAGTGGAAGGGAAGGAAAAGAGAGAAAGAGAGAGAGAGAGAGAGAGAGAGAGAGAGAGAGAGAGAGAGAGAGAGAGAGAGAGAGAGATTTAAAAACCTGCCACAGAGGCAGGCTGGGGGAGAGGGGAGGGAATCGGGGACATTGGTGGTGGGAAATGGGCACTGGTGGAGGGATGGGTGCTGGAACATTGTATGACCAAAACCCAAATATGAACGTCTTATGAACATTTTTGTAACTATATATCTCATGGTGGTATAATAAAATATAAAAAAAATAAATAAAACAAGAAGGGGGCGGAGTGATAGTCAAGCGGATCCGGTGCTTGCCTTGCACGCCAGCCAACCGGTTTCGATTCCTAGCATCCCATATGGTCTCCAGAGCATGGCCAGGAGTAATTCCTGAGTGCAGAGCCAGGAGCAACTCCTGAGCATCGCTAGGTGTGACCCAAAAGGAAAAAAAAAATGGGGGTGGAGCAATAGCACAGCGGGTAGGGGCGTTTGCCTTGCATGCAGCTGACTCGGGTTCAATTCCCAGCATCCCATATGGTTCCCGAGCACCACCAGGAGTAAGTCCTGAGTGCAGAGCCAGAAATAATTCCTGAGGATCGCCAGGGGTTTAGCAAAGCAAAACAAACAAACAGACAAACAGACAAACAGACAAATAAATGTTAAAACAAGAAGGTCCCACCAGGTATAATTCCTGCAGAGCCAGGGGGTAACTCAGGAGCATTGCTGGGTGAGACCCAACAAAGAAAAATAAAATAAGGTACTCGTTTTTGTTTATTGTTGAGCCACACCTGGCTGCATTCAGGGCTTACACCTGACTCTCTGTTGGGGGGGTCACTCCTGGCAGGGCTAAGAAGACTATTGCCTTGATGCAGGATTGTCTAAGGGAAATGAAGTGTTTGTATAAACACACAAGTGTGCAGGGATCAACACACTTCAAAGTCACTGGAGCGGCAACTAGTTAGAGCAGCTCTTATGTGGCAGGTTAACGTGTAGGCGACTTTGTTGAGTCAGCTCCGTTGACAATTTTTCCTCATATCCAGTAACGCTTGAGAGGTAGTGTGCAGACCGCAGACCAAAGTCACCAGTGGGCTTTTTTTTTTTTCTTTTTTGAGTCCACCCAGCAATGCTCAGGGTTAACTCCTGGCTCTGCACTCAGGAATTACTCCTGGCAGTGCTCGGGGGACCCATATGGGATGCCAGGGACCGAACCTGGGTCGGCTGCGTGCAAGGCAAACACCCTACCTGCTCTGCTATATTTCCAGCCCCAAAGTCACCAGTGTTAGGTGAGTAAATCTGGCAGCCTGGTTTAATGAGCCAACAGACCCCATGTTGCTGTGGAAAGTCACTGAGGGCACGTCATCACCCCATCTGGCCTTGGGAAGAGCATTTGGGCACGCTCAGCCCGGTAGCCTTGAAAAGTAATAGTTTACTGCCCCTGTGTTATCTAGAAACTGCTGGGGTGCAGGCAGGGCATACTGACGTTTACAACATCCTGGAACATATCAATACAACCTGTTTATCCAATTTGAGTGGTGTTTTTGAATCATGTTCTTCTTTGAATTTAAGTTTGCGCTGGTTATGACACAAATAGTAGCTATATAATCTAAAGCTTCCCCTTACTTGGGGTCTTGCTCGGCGGTGCGCCTAAAGCTTGACCCCAGCTAACTGCCTTAATAAACTCTGCTTGGTTTTGAATTACTGGCTGGATTTTTTGCGATTCCTAAGAACTTGCAACTCTGGAGCATATATTTTTTTTTTTTTTTTGGGCCACACCGGCGGTGCTCAGGGGTTACTCCTGGCTCTGCACTCAGGAATTACTCCTGGCGGTGCTCGGGGGGACCATATGGGATGCCGGGGATTGAACCCGGGCCGGCACAGGCCGGCCGCATGCAAGGACAAGCGCCCTGCCGCTGGGCTATCGCTCCGGCCCCAGAACTTGCAACTCTGGACCCTAACACCAGCACGCCCAGACAGTCGACCATCCCCTACCCCTACTCCTTGGGTATTACTGTGAACCTTATAAAGGCGTTTGCCAGATAAGAGTCCTCTGGTACCTAGAAGTTCAGTTTCCAGAACACTTTGGAGGGAAGATTTCCAGCAGATTCCATTAGCAAGGACCCCAGGACTTTGCTGCCAAAAAAGGCCTTGTTCTGAATTGGGGAACTGTGTTTGCCCTAGAGGTGAGTGGTTGGTTGCTTCCTCATATAAAATTCGTTTTTCATTAATCCATTTTTATTTTTTTCTTTACATTGCTGGGGATCAAACCCTGGGCCTCAGGTTTGCAAGGCAGGGCTGGAGCAATAGCACAGTGGGTAGAACATTTGTCTTGCATGCTGCTGACCTGGGTTCAATCACTGGCATCCCATATAGTCCCCTGAGCACTGCCAGGAGAAGTTCCTGAGTGCATGGCCAGGAGTACCCCCTGAGCAAAGCTGGGTGTGGCCCAAAAGAGTAGGAAAAAATCCGGATAGCACAGTGGGTAGGGTGTTTGTCTTGCACATGGTTGATTCCAGGCATCTCATATGGTCCCTTGAGCTCTACTAGGAGTAATCCCTAAGCCAGGAGTAACCAACCCCTGAATGTCGCTGGGTGTGACCCAAAAAACAAAAACAAAAACAAAAAATCAGGCTTGCAAGTCTATCAACAGGCTGCATTTCCCCAGTCCTATGTTTCATTCTTTTTTTTTTCTGTTTCATTCTTGAAAGTTCTCTTTACTTCAAGAGGCCCTACCCACAGTACAGCAGGTAGGGTGTATGCCTTGCACAGTTGACCAGGGTTCAATCCTCAATACCCCATATAGTCCCCTAAACCCATCAGGAGTGGCCCAACCCCCGGAAAAAGTTCTCTTTGCTTCTTTGGAACATAAGATAAAGCATCAAGGAAAAGTGTGTGGGGGGCGTTGCTGGTAGCACTCAGGGGAAATCTTTTTGTGGCTTTTTGGGTCAAACTGGTTATGCTCAGGGATTATTTCTGGCTCTGCACTAAGACTTAGTTTTGGTGGTGCTCAGGGGACCATAAGGGATGCCGGAATTGAACCATGGTTGGTTGTGTGCAAGGCAAATGCCCTACCTGCTCTGGCTCTGAGTCAGGGGAAATCTTCCCTCTGTGACTTACCTGTAGATGGGGACCGTGAGAATGTACATTAGTACCTGGCCTCCCTCCCAACAACAGTCCTGCTCACATAGCTTTGTTTGTGGGATATAGGGGGAATAGGAACATTGCTCACTTGACAGATATTTGTACTGGTTAAAGTAGAACAGCCTAGGTGAAATGCTTTTAAGAGATACACACGTTGGGGTCGGAGCGATAGCACAGCAGGGGAAGGCGTTTGCTTTGCATGGGACTGACCCGGGTTTGATCCCGGCATCCTAAATGGTCTCCCGAGCACTGCCAGGAGTAATTCCTGAGTGTAGACCCAGGAATAACCCCTGAGCATTGCCAGGAATAACCCCAGAGCATTTCTTTTTTGGGTGTGACCCAAAAAAAAAAAAAACACATGTTAAGAGAGGATTAAAAATTATTTGGCTTTAGGATGGCTTTCCTTGGTTTCTGGCTCTCTGATGTTCACTTTGTTGACTTTTCCCAGGCTCCTGGGCTCTCTAAGTTTTCCCTCCATTCACATGTAGCTTCCGTCTGTCTTGTTCTTAGCTGCTCTGGCTTGCTCTGGGCTGACTCAGATCAGGGCACTTACCTATATTCTGTAGAATTCAGGCAGTTGGGGGCAACTGCATTACCTCCATTCCTTTGTTTTCTAGCTTCATTATGACATCACTCACAGAAAATGAAGTCCATCTATTTGAAGTTCACAACTTAATGTTTTTTTTTTTTCCTTTTTTTGCCTTTTTTGAGTCACACCCGGCAATGCTCAGGGGCTACTCCTGGCTCAGCACTCAGGAATTACTCCTGGTGGTGCTGGGGGGCCATATGGGATGCGGGGATTGAACCCACTCTGGCAGAGGCCTGCAGCGTGCAAGGCAAACGCCCTACCCACTGGGCTATCGCTCCGGCCCCCTTAATGTGTTTTGTTTATGGCACTTTCATCCTTCTGAAAGTCTCCTCAGTTTCAAGTACACTTGTAGGAATATACTGGTGCTTGGCTACTCCCACCCTGGTGCTGGGGTAACTTCTGGAGGTGCTCAGTGTTGGGAGATGGGGAAATCAAACCCCAGCCTTTCACAGGTAAAGCCTCAACTCCACATCCAATGTTAGACTCTCTCTCTAACCCCTCAACTTCTTTTGCAAGCTTGAATGAGGTCCGGGTGGGGCTGGAGTGATAGCACAATGGGTAGGGCATTTGCCTTGTATGCGGCTGACCTGGGTTCAAATGCCAGTGCCCGAGCACCACTAGGAGTAATTCCTGAGTGAAGAGTCAGGAGTTACCTCTGATCATTGC
>JAJIBD010014407.1:0-18686 GCA_021461705.1 Cryptotis parvus
CATTCAATGCTCACAGTTCTAGGCTGGTATTATCATTTCCAATGATTATTAGCACACTGTTCCCTTCTCTGTCTTACCTAACCTCTGACTCCCACAATGATGATTCCACATTGACTAATCTTAACAAGTCAAAATCAGAGAGAGAGTAGTGGGGGGGAGAAAAGGAAAAGTGCCTACTATAGAGGCAGGCTAGGGAATCTGGGGATATCTGTGGTGGGAATAGGGCACTGGTGGGAGGGACGGGTGCTGGAACAATGTATGACTGAAACCCAAGCATGAGCATCTTTGTAATTGTATATCTCAAGGTGGTAGACTATTTTTTTTTAAAATCAGAATTCCAAGAGCAAACCCTGTGACCCTAAACTCAATTAAAAGACATTCTAAGCATAATCTGAAAATATCCCAGGGTGGGGCATGTTGATAACTCAATAAGCTAGAATGCGCCCTTTATGCAGGAGACCTGAGTTTGATCCCCAGCTCTGCATGATTCCTGAGCACTTTCTTGGATGACCCCCAAGAACTGAGGCTTGGAGTAGTAGCCCTTGAGCATTTCTGACCGTCATCCAAAAAAAACAAAAACTGACAATGATGAACGTTTGTTTCTGGAGGGTTCACACCCAGTGGTGCTGGAAGAATATTTGGTGCTGGGGATTGTACCCAGGGCTCCAACATGCAAAATTTATGCTTCATCACTTTGAGCTTTCTACTTTGATCCAGTGGTCTTAATTCTTTTTAGAGCTGACATCAGCCAGCAGTATCACAGTCTTGAGACCCTTAGTGGTGCCCTGTGATGGTAGCTTCTTATGATAAGGCCAGAGAAATCCTAATCCCCATCATTAGGGAATAAAGCATTTGACTCTTTGAAAGAACAGCGGTCCTGAGAAGTCTGTGATTCCTTCCCTCAGAGCGGGGACTGGAAAAGTCTAGTAGAAGAAGATAAAAAAAGTCCTTGTTCTGATTGGGCCAGGGACACTCACGGAGCCTGTTCACAGGACATGGAAATACTAGGGACAAGTTCCTAGAAAGGGATTCTACTGCAGGTCAGGCAAGGCTGCAACTTGGGAACATTGATTGGTGGATTTTAGCAAGAGTGCTGTGCCTTTTGGCCTTTTCAAATTTATCTTTTGACTAAGTAAACTCCATATTCATCCTACGGCTTAGGAAGTTGACACTGACAAGGACAGAGGCACTTTGATTGGTACATCTGCAGTCAGCCTGCACCAAAGAAAGGTCAGAAAGCGTCTCTGCTGAGCCGGGCTTGCCATCAGTAGCCTAGAGCCAGTAGGGCTGGCCAGCATTGTTACACAGATACTCAAGCCCAGAGGACAGGAGGTATAGGGCAGTTTGCTTCCTGCAAGCAGAGTTCACAATCTCCTGGGTTTTTGCTAAGGTGATCAATTTTGCTTCTATGTGTTTCTCTCTTAGGTGGGCTGTTTTAAGCATCTGTGCTGATATTTTCCTTGGCTACGATGCCAAAGCCAGTAGAGGCAGACCCAGGAATCTATGTTCTCCCTCACCCTCCACCCTGCCACTCTAGAGCAATGCCAGCTGCCTCCACCACCAGTGACCCTTCTTTAACAGAAACAATTGAGAGATTGTCAGGTTGCAATCCCTGGTCTGTGAATAACAGCCATGGTCTTCAGAATCCACCTCAAATAAGCTTGAGAACATTCTGCTGGGTTCTACATTAGTCGAAGCAATGCTCATTATAGAAATCCAGATGCAAACTCAAAAGTGCAGGGGATTTGACACCGAGGAAGGTTCTCTTGTATGTAATAGTTCAGAGCAAGTTTCCAGATTTTGCATCGATAGAGGCAGGGAAAACTCTGCTTCTTACATTCCCTCTAAGGAGTCAAGTGGATGGGGTCTCAGCTGCCTCAGCCCCCTGACTTCCCAGGTAACTCTGGTAGTGACAGCCAGCAGAAAAAAAAAACATGAAGGACGAGACAGGGATACTTTCAGATTCAGACCTGAATGTGGGACTCATTCCTTCTATTTCCATTTCTAACCCTCTGAAATAACATCAACTCCTGACCAAACCTAATCAGTGGGAGTGTAGAACACAAGGGCAGCAAGTGATAGTGAGCAAGTAAGAACTACATAGACTCTCAAGGTCAGCATGGGAGAGCTTTCAAGAATAGTTTCAGTAGAAGTCAGGAAACTCGGGTACGTGTCTTTCTCCATCTGTCACTGCCATTTCTAATTTGTTCATTTACTGTCTACTTCACAAGCATCTATTAAGCTCTTACTGTAAAGAGATACTGTGTTAAATGCTTTGAAAGAATTTGAGGCATATGAGACTTAGTCTGTTCCTTCAAAGAGTTCACACAATAATGGAAGAGAAAGACAAAAACACGATGGCAAACAATGCAGTCAATGAACCTAGATAGCCCTTCAGGGGTGATTACAGGGCTTTTCAGGACAAAATAGCCAGAATGGGCCATTTCAGACAGAGGACAGTGCTGGCAAAGGCACAGTGTTATGAAAGAGCAAAATACCCAGAGAATGAAATATGGCATACTTGTAGCCAAAGCATGTAGAGTGGGGGAAGAGATCCAGGCAAGGCAAAGGTTGAAACATGGCTTAATTTCTGACAAGAGACATTCCTAAACCTGTGAAATGCTATTTTTCACCCCTAACTCATTAAATCTCCATATCGCTATACAGTGTTTCGCACCATTACTATTCTTAGATACTTGCCTCAAATTTTTGTTTCATGCATGTGTAGTGTCCTGAGTATTCTGAAGGAGGGATACAGGTGTAACTGGATTTAGCACCCAAATTGTATCATCAGAGTCACTTTTCCTTTATTTCTATGCCAGGCCCTTTGCTTTGTTTACTAAACAAAGACTTGCACATGGCTAGATGCAGCCCCACACCTGTCCTTCAAGTTCACATTCAACAGCAAGTTGTAGCAAATTTCTACTACTGTGCCACTGACTTGAGGGTTAGTGTGCTCTATCCTGAGCAACTGTCTTCAGTTTATTTTTATTATTATTATCATTATTATTATAATCATTATTATTATAATCATTATTATTATTATTTGATGTTGGTTTTTGGAGAAACAAGCATTGGGACCTCCTAATCCTCCATGGTTCTTTTCTCTTGAACCAAAATTTGAGCCCAAGAAATGTAATTTTCAGTTAGCCCAGGTTCTCCAATTCACGCTTTCACTAATTGACCTGGAGAAATTGGAGGATGATTTCTCAAAATGAAACCATGGTTCTGTTTTTTCTTTCTTTTACACTTAAGTGAGAGAAAAGAAGTCTACTAGCCAGAATTCTACTGGACAGAAAGTAGTCAAAGTGGCTATCTGCCAGAACTTGCCTTGCATTTTTCTAACATGTCTACCTTTTAATAAACCACTTCCTTTTTTGGGTCCTTTCCAGTTCTCTCAGCTGGTCTAAATCCTCTCTCTATCTTTAAAAATTAAGGGGGAAAAACTCAAATTCACTTCCTTTCTGAAGCCTGAAGTGTTCACTGCTTCCTGAAAACAAATATAGCAGGAAGCTATATAAAAGCTGAGCAGTACAACTCTTTAGGAAACATTCATACTTCTTGCTACTGCTTGCTAACTTTTAGTGATTATAATTTTTTCTGTCCAGTTTGACTCTAAACTATTTTAGGATAACTGCTTTTCAGATACTTATCTCCCTTGACATCTAACTTCTATTTCACTTTATTTGTACACACACACATATTCGTGTGTGTACACATATACTGTAAACCCTCGAGATATTGCAGGTGTGGCTGCAGTGCCCAGCTGCATTGACAGGTGACAGACAGGAGACAGACTTGTCTACACTCAGGGCTCTGGCCTGTGGGCCCTTGTTGGTTGATGGTCTGATATAGAAAAAGACCAGGCCCCTGGGATGAACCTGGCAGAGCCTGGCAAGCTACTCGTGGTGTATTTGACATGCCAAAAACAGTAACAATAATGGACTTCATTCCCAATGAATGGAGATGTTATTAGTGCCCGCTCAAGCAAATCAATGATCAACAGGAAGACAAGTGAGACAGTGATACACATATACAAATACATATTTGTATACAATGTATAGCCCACCTATTTTAAATGAATTATAGGTAGCTTTAAAAACTGCATAGATACCACAAAGTAGATTAAAATAACAAATGAAGGGGCCGGAGCTATAGTCCAGTGGATAGGGTGTTTTCCTTGCATGTGGCCAGCCTGTGGTGGCCCGGGTTCGATCCCTGGCATCCCATATGGTCCCCGAGCACCACCAGTAGTAATTCCTGAGTGCAGAGCCAGGAGTAACCCCTGAGCATCGCCAGGTGTGACCCAAAAGCAAAAAAAAAAAAAAAAAAAAGATAAATGAATGGGTAACTTTGAAATGTATGTGTTGAGGGAGGGGGCGTGGAATTCAGTTGTTATAAAGAAGACTGTCACACTGCCATGCTATGAAAAGTCCAGAATAACCATGTGGAGAGTGAACTGCTAGCCATATCCTAGATCACACCATTCTAGTCCAAGGAGCCAACAGAGAGGTAAAGAAGCAACTTCAGAAAGGATGAAATTATGTCAGAAACGATGAAATTATGAAATTTACCTGCAAATGGATGGACATGGAATCTATCATGCTGAGTGAAATTAGTCAGAAGGAGAAAGGACAGATATAGAATGACTGCATTCATTAATAGGATATAGATACCAGTGTTTTAATAAATATGGGAAATGGTAATGGCAGATTAAAACTCACCACTGAATATACACAAAGAGACTTAAGTGATAAACTCTAAATATCTGCAGGGCTAGCCATAATGTGTAAAATAAGAGGGAGAGAGATGCAGAGACAGAGAGAGAGAGATAGAGAGAGAGAAAGAGAGGAAACTGGGGTACCTGCTATTAAGGCGGGTGGGGGACGGGAGGGGGAGGGATACATTGGTGGTGGAAATGGGGCACTGGTGGAGGGATGGGTGCTGGAATACTGTATTACCAAGAACCAATTATGAACACCTTTGTAATTGTGTGTTTCACGGTGGTATAATAAAAAATTTAAAAAAAAAGAAGCAACTTCAGCCAATTCAGCCCAGAAGTAAGCCACATGAATAAGAGAGCAGTGGAGTCAATGGGCAATTTTAGAACTTATCCATAAGCAAGCTGTCTCAATCATGGCCAGCATTTGCATCTTTCCTGCTGAGTCCTAAACTTTGTGGAACAGACTCCACATCCCCCCCAATGTGCTCTGGTTGAATGCCTACCTGAAAAATCTCACTCAAGTCACTATTCTAGGCTCAAGGTGGGCATTCACAGGTGATTAGTCTTGCTTCTAACCTCCATAGAATAACAAAACCAAAAATCTGATGGACTGGAAAAAGTAAGATAAATATATAGCAATTCTAGTTCTTGCTAAGATAGAATTCACACAGATAAAGTTATCTAGGGATAGAGTTATCTCTCTCAGTTCTGAAACTTGGGTTGAATGTACTGAGATCTCTAAAAATATATATATATATATATATATATATATATATATATATATATATATATAAGCTTATCCAGAAAGATTATCAGAATACAAGTCACAAGTTTTTCCCTTGGATTTCCCAGACCATATTAAAAGTAGCCCAGAACTTGGGGGTGATGCAGAGTATTGTAGGTACACCATCTTGCTCTGAGTCAGGGAATAGAAGAATATTTCCATGATTTTATTTTATTATTATTTTTAATGCCTAATTTTCTAGCTTACTATGAAGCTACAAGAATCAGACATTCTGGATCCTGCACTCGGGTGTTGCAGATGTGGCTGTGGTACCCGGCTGTGTTGGCAGGTGGCAGACAGGAGACAGGCTCGTCTACACCCGGGCTCTGCCCTGTGGGTCCTGGATGGTGGATAGTCTGACACAGAAAAAAGACTGTGCCCCTGGGATGAACCCAGAGCCACGGCAGAGCCTGGCAAGCTACCCATGGTGTATTCAATATGCCAAAAACAGTAACAATAATGGTCCTCGCTCCCAATGAATGGGGACGTTACTGGCACCCACTCAAGCAAAGTTGATGAACAATGGGAAGACAAAGTGACAAAGAAATAAAAAAAAATACAAAATAAAAAATAAAAAAGTCATTCTGGAATTCATCAAGGAATAATGAATGAAACAGAATAGGGAATACTGGTAGAGCCACATCAACATAATCAATTATTTTAAAATACAAAGATAACTCAATAGAAAATAATTATTTCAACAAGTAACATTGGAACTATTGGATAATCACAGAAAATAATTAAAATAACTTCTAAATAAACATCTTAAACATCAAGATTAATATATATCCTATATAGATCTAAATATAAATTTTTTAATATTTTTTAAATTGAGAAGAAAATGCATGAGAAATTTTGTATGTTCAGTAAATTGTTCTTAGATCATATCAAAAGTATAATATTTAAAATTAAAACTTAATAAATTGACATACATAAAAATTAAAATTCTGTTCTGCAGAAGATACTAATACAAAGAATTAAAATATAGACTATAGGGTGGATGAAATATTTGCAAAGCACATATCTGACCAGGACATGTATATAGAATATGAACTCTCAAATTTCAACAACAGGAAGCAACTAGGACAATTAAAAAGGAAGAAAAATACTTGAATAGACACTTTGCCTTTAAGGGAAATGAGAATAAAACTATGACATACCACTAGATGCCTCTCAGAATGGCTTTTAAAAATGCAACACTAAGTGCCAGCAAGGAAATGTTGAAGACGTACCTCTCTTATGTTGCTGGTGGCAATCTTAAAAGGTACAACCACTCTAAATAACAGTTTGGCAGTTTCTTATAAAGCTAAACATCCATCCATGTACCAGATGAACCAGAAATCCCACTCCAAATATTCTTCAAGAAATATATCCTCTTTATCTTCAATAAAAAATATATCCTCATAGAAAACTATTACTCGGTTATAAAAAGGAACAAGTTTTGAGGAATCTCAAAACTTATCAGTTAAAGGATCTGATCTCTAAAGCTTACAGACCATATGGCTCCACTTATAAGATATTCTCAAAATAATGTTATAGTGACGGATAACTGATTGTGCACAACACACACACACACACACACACACACACACTTAAGTGGGTTACCATCACATTAAATGTGTATTGTGTTGGGGAAGGGTGTAACTAGAAACAGTAGAGGGGAATTGTTGAGGATAATAGAATTTCTCTCTTGATTGTGTTGCTGATCACATAAATATATTTGCTAAAACTCACATGAATATTTCCAAAAGAAGACAAATTTATTCTATTTTAACTTTGAAGATAATAATATTATAAGGGATGTGATAAAAAAAAATTACTTAGATAATATACCTATAAAAGAAAAATTGAGTACATGAAGGAAGCGGACACCTGAAAATTCTTCCAAAGAAACAAACCTTGCCTTTAAGTTTGAACAGTTCCAGAATGTAATTATAAGACCCAGTTCCTAGGCCAGGCAGTGCTTTTGCTCAGGAAACCAACCCTCTCCACCTGGAACTATTTTCTACAGAAAATCGCTGCTGGAATGAAGTCACTTATATGCTGACAGCTTGATGTAGCTATCAGTGCTTTCAGGAGGGAAACTCAAAGATACAGACTGCTCTTCATCCAGCAACACCTAACATTTCAGTTATCATTCGTAAATCTGGGATCTAACCTCCCTGGCCCTTGTTTCCATACATCTGAAAACACCTTCATGAGGCGCTAACCTCAGCTTTCAAATCCCAACGCTCTTCTTTAAGGGAATGTAGGATAGGCACAATCTTTATTTCACACTGGACAAATCTGAAACTGTGGGTTAAGTAATTTGGCTAAGGCCAAACAACAGGAGTTAAGTTTGAAAATAGATACCCATGACTTCGGAGCATGCTTTTCATGCACTCACTCATCTACCTAAAAGAATTTACTGGTAGCCTACTCTATGATGGCATAAAGTCTCCAGTCACTTAAACTTTAATCAGAAAGAAAATGTGCACATCTAGATCATCAAAATAAGGTGCTAGATGAGTCATAAATGTATGGCAAGAGCAGTATCAGTTAAAACAGGAGTACTAAGAGAGGGGGGGAGAAAGAAGGAGAGAGAGGGGGGATGTTATATTACAGCAGGATTGAGCTTTGATCTGAGCACAGAAAGATGGAAAGAATTGTGAAAAGTTGAAATTCAAGAGAAAAACTTACAGGGCCAGAGTGATAGCACAGCAGGTAGGGCGTTTGCCTTGCACCACGACCCACAGGGGTTCAATCCCCAGCATCCCATATGGCCCGCCAAGCACCCCCAGGAGTAAGTTCTGAGCGAAGAGCCGAGGAGTAACCCCTGAGTGTCCCTGGATGTGACCCAAAAAAGAAAAAAAACCTTACTTCCCATGCAAAGTATGCATGGTGTCTGGCCTTCAAATAGCTCGGTGATTTTTGCCTTCCAATATCGTGGTGTTGAGTAATCTTTTCTCACTCTGGGTCAGGACTGTTCAGAATAAATAACAGTGACATGGGTGCGAAGGTAACAGAGTGGGCCTTCTGAGGCCAGACCTTTACGGGGCATTGTCACAGATATCTCACCTCTAAAATGCTCATTCTGGAAAAATTCAGCCTCTTGGCAGGTCACTCAGACAAACCTGAAGAGAAGAACACATGAGAGAAGCTGAGACATGTTGCAAGAGCAAAACCAGTTTGCCATCATCTGCAAGAGCCCCCTCAGGATTGGATGCTAATTCAAGGTTTCAGGTAACTGTGACCCTGGGCAGGAATCTCAAAGCAAACTCATGAGAAACAGTAGACAAAATTACTCAGCTAAGCTGCCCCTCAAGTCCAAGGAAATCATGAAAGAGGTAAATAGTTTTTGTATTTGGGGGTACTGAGTTTGAGGTTGACTTTTTTTTTTTTTGCTTTTTTCCCCGGCAATGCTGGTGTTTCTCCTGCTCTGCACTCAGGAATTACTCCTGGCGGTGCTCGGGGGACCATATGGGATGCCGGGGATTGAACCTGGGCCGGCATGAGCCGGCTTTGTGCAAGGCAACGCCCTACCTGCTGGGCTATCGCCTCCAGCCCCTTGAGGTTGATTTTTTTTAAGTATTTTATTATACCACCATGAGATACACAATCACAAAGATACACAATTAAAAAGTTCATACCTGGGTTTTGGTCATACAGTGTTCCAGCACCCATCCCTCCACCAGTGCCCATCTCCCACCACCAACTACCCGGTTCCCTCCCCACTCCCCCAGCCTGCCTCCATGGCAGGTTCCCCATTTCTTTCCCTTTCTCTCACTCTCTCTCTCTCCCTTTCTTCCCTCCAGAATATGGACTACAGAACATACATTAAAGGGTTGTCATGTGTATCCTTTTGCCTCTATTTAATGCTCAGTTCTAGGTTGGCACTAGTACCCTCGACAATTGTCAGCACACTGTTCCATTCTCTGTCCTACCCAGCCTCTGACTCCCACACATTTGAGACAATTTCCACCCTTGACAAGATTGAGGTTAATTTTTTAATGCAGCATTGGGAGGCAGTAAAATACGTAAACCAGTCTGCAAAAGAAGCAACTTGTAACTTGTCCAGAAGCTAGTCTACTCTTTGAGACCAAGAAGGTAGAGTTTCCAGCAGACTGTGCACAGGAAGACAAAACCTGCACAAAGGCAATGGCAGAAAGAATAAGGAAAGAAAAGAGAAAGATGTGGCAGAGAGAACAGTCCCTGGACAGCCTGGGTTCTGTGTCTGAACAGTATATGTTCGTTTTCATTATCATGAGCAACGCTGCTAATGCTACTAGTATAGATATCTTAGGAAACGGAGTAAGCTATTTCCTTTGTACTTTTTATGGTTTGTAATGTACATAAGCTAGTCAATTACCATAATTATTTTCTGTTCTTCCCAGCACAATGCCAGATCACTTTTCTCACTGTCCCTATTCTGCTATTCTGTGCAACTAACTACATTCTGAAGCCTAAACAGCAGTTATTTTCCAGGTGCAAACTGTGAAACCTATCTGACCCTTTATTCTTCTCTCTCTCTCTCTCTCTCTCTCTCACTTCTCCCCTGCCATCTGTATGCCAACTCTGCACAGAGGATGGAGGCAGTTAAGGGTTATAGATCAGTAAGGTGAAAAGATTGTGGGTCCTCAGATAACTCACAAAAGGCCACCAGCCAAATACCAGGAATCTGTAATAAGATGAACAAAAATTAATTTCTATTTATATGTGAAAAACAAATCAATGAAACTATCAAGACAGTGTAAAGTGCATGTAGGAAAATAGGATGGAGTTAAAGAGTAAGGTCAGCTTATCTATACACACACACACACACACACACACATACACAGACCCATATCACAACACATGCCTATATCTTAGTGTATTGCATGAATGCTTCTTATAGATGAATCTCACATTGTGAGTTGAACTTTCTAGTTGCCAAAACAGAAAGGGAATCATGCTCAAATAACAAGATTAACAGATTTTTGAAAAAAAATCACCCAGGAAATGTGTACCATTTCCAATACTGAAATTAAGCAAAATTTCCCTCAGTGAATCCTCATTTAAAAAAATACATTGCACAGACTGGTGGTGTGGATCAGTGGGTGAGATCTGGTTACAGTCCCTGGCATGACCTCTGCCCCCTACACTCCAACCACACACCTCAAACCTACCCAAAAAAGAAACTGCAGGTTCAATACCCTCAGCAGTGTCCTAGAAGCCAGCAGAATATTGAAATCCCAAATTCTGTAGCTCCATTACTTATAGCCTCTCTCAATGTAGAATCAAAGAAACAATCACATACCATGACCAAATTGAGTAAAATCCATTCCACGGGGGCCATGGGGAAGTGCAAACCTGTGGTCAAGTTAGTTCTTGTTAATCTGGTTGTAATCTCAATACAAATGTCAGAGGCTGTAGTGGAATTAATTACGACTCTTACATAGTTCCTCCTCACCTAGTAGTAGAGATTTGAAAAATATGTTTTGATTGACAGATCCATTGGCTGTTGTGGGTATAGTTTGAGGATAGGCAGATGGAAGGAATTGAGAGACGTCCTAGGGCGTCTGGGCGCCCTGCCTCACTAGAGGCGACTGCCCTATGACCCTAAATTACTTTCCGAATCTGTCTGGTTGTTTGTGGCCAGGGATATGTCACCATCTCATGGTGGTTTTTTTTTTTATGTATTTTCTCCCTGTATATTTTTTTGAGCAATGTGCTTAACAACTGACTAGAGAATAAGAAAGAAAGAATTATAGAGTATAAGTACAACCATAAAAAAGGCATTATGATATGCTTTCAAAGATAATAATTACCACTCTTGCTTCTCATGTAAATCATTATTAGTATTTTATTTGAACTAAAACTGGATGCTTGTTTTATTGTTGTTGTTTTTAACACAGAATGCATTTGAGAAGAAAGACCTAACATCTGCCCATCAATCGGATTCCTTTCCTGGCACTCCTGGGAAGAGGAGGAAAGGGATATATCAGGAGGGTAATTTAATGCTTTTAGTTAACACATTGAAATGATCCTTTGTAAGGAGAAAAGCAGAAAGGAATGAATTAACAAACATGCAAAATGATTTAGGGCTGGCCTTGTAAAGCAAACACCAAGCATTGTCTTTAAAACAGAAAGCTTAAGACTGACCTTTTGAAAATAAAAAGTAAATCCAGAGTATTGAAGAACAAGCTGAATTTGAGAGTAGTTGGCTGGTGGCATGAGGGTGGTAGGAATGTGGCGATTCTGGAGTGCTTTGGTCCAGGAAGCCTGAGACACTGTAGTCTGGGAACATAGACTACCGTTGAGCGTGCGTTGAACTAGAAGTTTCTAAGGTGACTGTGCCTAAGGGTGGTTTGCTGAGTCTTTGCCTATGGGGTGGTAGAGGGCAGATATTTGAAATTAAATGTGTTTGAAATATAAGCTGCATGCCATGAGGAGTAATCGTCATTTAGATTCCTTTAGAGTCAGGCAAACTAGCTGTGAATCTGACAACAAGATGGATAAATTATTATCTTGACAACTCAAAATCTGGCAAAAAGCGAGACGGTAATGACAGAAACAGGTCAGGCTTCATTGAGCCAGAGCTAAGTAACAAATATTTCTAGTATTTTATGCAAAACACTAGTATTTTATGCAAGCACTCTTCTTTCAGTTCAGTGAAGCTTAGAAACATTAAGAAACAGTCTTTATATGTCTTCGAAGAAATTCAAGAAAGCTGTGAGAGTACCCAAACTGGAGAGAATCAATAAGTAAAGATGGATTTATGTTTGTATTCTTTTTAAGAGCCACTATAATCTCAGACTCAGTGTTTGCCTTCAGAGTGACATAAACCTAAGAACCTTTCCCAGCTTTGGAAACACTTTTTCCCTCCATCAATCTCCACGGCAATTCTTCACCATCTGTCTCCTGAACCAGTCCTAGTCACTTCTAAAACAATACTAACATTGCCTTGCTTTGTAGTCCGAAAGAACCTTTTGAGCACCTTCTCAAAAAATCATCTCACCCCCTTTTACTTCTAAACAAAGCCACAGATTTGCTTGGCAAGTGGATCTCTTCTTCCATGCAATGTGTCTCACTGAACAAGTCAGAGCAATCCCACTCCTCTTGCCAAGTCTTTAGTTAGGAATAAACATGTGACACAGTGTGAGGTGCTAAGAAAAGAGGAGGAATCTATTGGGGAATTTCTAGGAAAGATGTCCTAGCTTTGAAAAAGAAAACTCCTATATGGAAAATTAGTCATTCTGCTGCGAAGTAGGGTCATGAATGTGTTTATTTGAAATGGGGATAACACTCATGAACCTGCATAGGGCATTGATCAAGGAAAACCTAACTGAGGGATGACTACAAAGAATAACATCCTTGATGTGAAGGAGGCTAGTGAATCAGTGAAGACAAATTCCCCATTTGACAACTTCTGAATATTCTCATGGTTTAAGCAATTTTACTTGCATTTTCCAGCTTCCTGATACTTACAGAGGAATGTATAGTAACTGATAAAATAAATCTGTGTTTTTATAGTCTTTATTAGGTTTCATAATAAACATCTTTGTTATTACTCTACTGGCTGCTCTATGCCAGGTGTCAATAAATGTTGCTTTCCTAATGAGGTAGATGCGTGAATGACTAGATATGCCGCATCTTAATACTTGCTGCTTTTCTTCCTAAGAAAATTGCATAGCTCTCCACCCAGGTGCATACACAAAAACATATTTTAGATACTTCCTTATTCCCTTCTCTCTTTATTTGAGTTTGATTCATTTGGGGTCAGTGAGATAGAACAGTGGGTAAGAGGCTTGCCTGGATATGGCCGGCCAGGGTTCAATCCCTGCACCCTTGTAGTCTCCTCATCACCTCCAGGACTGAGTCATGAACAAGTCCTAAGCACAGCTATGTGTGCCCCTCCCACAAAAAATGTTGAATTATTTTGTCTTTTAGATTAGTCTCAAATTCATTCCCTTCTTATAATCTCTACTACTATTTTGTTTCAAGTTACTATCATGTATTAACTGAATTACTGTAGCTAACCTAACTAGCTTGCTGAAGCTTTTCATATCTATTCTTCAACACTATGGGATTCTTTTCTAAATTCTAGATCCTTCCACCTCTATCTTTGATTATTGGAGGAAGAATAAATTCCCACAAGTCTCAAACACCTGAGACCATCTACTCTTCTAGAGTGCCTCTTCCCCTTACTGCTCCAGGCAAACAAGTCTTATAGTAATTCCTTGATATGCCTTGCTTTTGCACAAACTGTTGTATCTCCCTGAAAGGTGCTTCCCCAGCACCCCTTCACTGGGATACAACCTGTGTTTTCATCTGCCATTTTCAGATAAGTTTCACCTTTCCAAAGGAAGCCATTCCTCTACTCCCAAATAGGTGTTCCTCCTGACTGTGCATTTTGCTAACACCATGGACCTCTCTGTCATAACCAGGATGGTCACCAATTGAGACAGTTTTGACAGTTAGTGGAAGTATATGTATAAACAAATGTTTCTGGGACAATGAAACACTTTATTATTCTACAATTTATCCTTGCCTTTTTTGTTTATTACTGCATTCATCTAAATTTTGCTTTTAGGAAAAAAAGGTGGGATGAATATTGAGATGACTCTTTCAAGTGATATATGTAAGGAAGTAAAAGAAAGTTACCAGATGTTTCACTTATATGTTGACTATAAATACCTGGACTAGAGAGATAGTCAGGTAAGGTGTTGCCTGACCCAGGTTCAATTCCCAGCACCACATAGGGTCCCTTGAGTCTGCTCTGGAGTGATCCCTGAGCACAAATCCAGGAGTAATTCCTGAGCACCACCACATATGAACCCAAACCACACCCACTAACTTATAAATAATTGGAAGCAAATAAACTGACAAAAAGCCCAGAAAAACTATTTTAATACTCAGTGAAAGTGATAGTGGTTATGAGAGGGAACAGGAGAGGGATGGGAGGAAGGGGTGGAAGGTGTACCAAGAGAGCAACACACTGGAACTTTGCTGGTAAGTGCAGTGTGGGGGTACATAACCAGGGCCCTGAAATTCTGTAGTATTGTCAACCAATGGAGCATCCATTTTTAGACAAATAAAAATGCAGAAATGTATACAATAAAAGAAAATTAATGTCTATCACTCTGAGATCTCGATTCTAGATCTCAGACTCTACAATGGATTCTAGATCAGACTATTGGCTAGCAATTAATGTCTAACCAATGAGAGTTTGTCTTTGGCATAAAGAAGATAGTTGGACTTTAAAAATGTCCTCCTTCGTTAGGTTAGTTCCTATGTTTCAAGGTCAAGGCCCTCCTGATTTTCATTTCTTTCTAAAACCTAGCTTCAGGAAATGTTCAGCTACTTAGCAATAGTTTCCAATTCTGCCAACATGCTAAAAATCATATTAATGCATATTAACTTGCAAGAAATAAATGGAAATCTCAAGTTGCCTGAAATTAAGAGCTATAAGCTTATGATCTGATCTTGAAGCTTCCCCATGGGTGTTTGTCAAATGCAGTAGCAGCTAGTGGTAATGGTTTGAACACCTAATCAGGAAAAGATATGAGGCACTAAATACCAAAGAAACTAAGTAGGAACAAATACACCTTTATGAAGTTGGATGTTCGAAAGAATGAATCTCAATAGTGAGAGGCCTCAAGATCAATCTCTGTGAACCTTAACAAGAAGGTAATAAAACAAGCTGCGCTGGGTTATGGAAAAGGGAAAAATATTCCCAGACTTTCAAAAACAGCCTTCTCTGTTGTGTTTTACTGAAGTTAGATTTTACACTCTGTCTTGCTGTCTTGCTGAACTGTTAGGATTCAAAATTAACATAAAAATTAGCCCTGGAACAATGACATTTCTGGAACACCTGATAGAAGTGAGCAGAAATACTCCATGAAGTGCTACTTCCACAGCCCAACTCTGCAGGATTTTCACAGAGAGCTTTTTAGCAAATGTTTAAATCCCAAATGCAGGTACAAAATCAGAATAGGTAGTCTGTGACCTATGATAATAGAAGGCATGCTCTGAAAAGATGGTGTCTTGATCAGACACCAACCTCTCTGGGAAACAGGTTCAAGGATATACAGTTCCATGCAGGGCTTTATTTTTAAAACAGCCAAGGAACATCTTTCAGGATATGAAATAAAGGTGTAGAAACCAGAGCTATAGTGAGAGGATTGCAACATTGGATTTAATTGAGTCCAAGGATCCAAGGATCTCTGGATTTGAAAGGTCTGCAAGTATATTCCCAGTTGGGACACTGAGAATGACCCTTCCAACATCAATGAGTCCCTAAGGGCATTATTGTCTCTGAGCAGTGGTTCTGACTTACAAAGAGACAAATCTGAGACCCAGAAGTGAGCATTAGCCGTGGGTGTGCCCAGCAGCTCAGAAGACAGAGTCTGTTCTGAAAAGTGGCTGGCAAGAGGGGCTCATGCGGGTGCAGATCAGTGTCCACTGCAGGCTGTTCCATGTGGGTAACACAAACTCTCTATTTAATGCCCTATGCTTCCCTCTTGAAAAAATGCCATCAGCTTTCCTAGTTATCACAATTCCTACAGATTTTTTTAAGAGGTGGGGGTGCTTTGTGTTTTTGATTGTTTGCTTCTCTGGTTCTATTTTATTTGGGGGCCATACCTGGCAGAACACACTTACTCCTGGCTCTGCACTCAGGGGTCACTCCTGCTGGTGCCTAGGGGACCATATAGGGTACCCTACCCTCTGTGCTATCACTAAAAGGAAAATTAACACAGGAAGTTAACTGAACCTGCAGCCACAACTAGTTTCCATCCACTCCACTCCTTACCACCCTTCTAGAGACTTTTCTCTCTTGCCTGGTACTTCTTATGGCCTTAGTAACTAAACCACATACCTGACTGGTGGTGCCAATAGAAATTTCTTGTTATATAGGGAATTTTTAGAAATCGGAGTTTCCAAGGATCATGTTGCACATTCATAGAACAACCAAGGAATTAAATTCATGACAGTATAATGGGAAAGGGAAAAATGAAAAATAGGGAATAGCTAATAAACAATAAATGGGATGCAAAAATTATGATACCTGTGTCATATGAATAAATATACCCTAAGAACTGGGGAAAAAAGAAGCAGAGTAAAGAAGTTTGGTTTGTTTAAAGCACTTACATAACTCAACAGCAAAAAAAAAAATTCTATAAAAAATGGGGAGAGAAGATGAATAGACACCATCCTGAAAAGGATATATAAACAGACAATAAGCATAGGAAAAAAGAGTCATAACTGGGAATACAAATTAAATCAAAATGACAATGAAACATGATGTCACACCAATGAGAACGGCATACAGCAAAAGAGTGAAAACCATCAGAGCTGGCGGATATGTGATGGGAAAGGAGCGCCGATTTACTGTTGGTGGAAATGTTGCCTGCTCCAGCCTTTCCGTGAGCAGTATGAGGATTTGTTAAGAAAGTAAGACTATAACTTACACATGGCCCAACTTTTTGGCTTCTTGGCATTTACCCACCAAACACAAAAAACATTAATTTGAAAAGATATATACACTTCTATATTCATTGCAGCAGTTGGTACACTATCCAGGGTATGGAAACAGCCTAAATGTTCAATGAAAAAACAATGGATAAAGAAGTTGCAGTATATATAATACATACACAATGGAATGCTATCTGTAAGAAAAAATTTAAATCATGTATGATATCATACTAAGCAAAATAAGTCAGCAAAAAGCAAATGCTGAATGAGCTCTCATCTGTGGCATATGAGTAAGAAATCAAGGGAATAGAGAGTATCAAAAGAAACACCTAAACCTAATTGCATAGGAAAGCTAAGAGTTAAGGAATGAGAAGAAATGTATTAGGTTCTTATATAAGGATAACTATTATTGTCACACATAGTAAATAAATCATATTTTAAGGTAACGTATACTCTTATGAGTAAAAATGTATGTCATAAAAAAATCACCAGGAAGATGTAAGTTCTGAATCTGTATATGTAGCTTGGTAGCATAAATTCAAAATGTACAAAGAAATTCCCCGGTTTGTAGAGGCGACTCCACAGTGCTACATCTTCTGGGAGTTTCCATTTTCACAAGCCTTACAATCTCAGGGGGAAACGGAAAAGAAAAACGATCAAGTTTAAGAGTGATTGTTGGATCAATTTAATCCTAACTATTCAGAAGCAAGGTTAATTTATAAATAGACTCTAGAAAATAATTAAACAGATCCTTTTTATCTTGTTAAGTTTGTTTGCCAAGTACAGCTGTGTTTATGAAGCTGAATTTTTGCTTACTGGATTCTAGGAAGTAAATTGAGTGACTGAACTGTGGAATTGAGCTGAAGTTTCAGAAATAAATAGAAAACCTGAACCGATTGTCAGAGAATCCTGCATCAAGGTAGCTTTTCCAGGTAAATTTCTGTGAAATGAAAGAACTTCCTAGAACTTTGGACTAGCTGACAACTCCATCACAAAGCAATATGCCAGGAATAGAGAAGAATATTTAACAGTGTTGTTTTTGTCTTTTTATTCATTTCCTTTGCTTGACTGGGGAATATTTTTCTTTAATTAAAGTCAATCTTGTTGCATGGCTTATACAATCATAGTCTCTAATCCAAAAAGCTTTCCCCTTGGATGGAAATTTACAAAAAGAACCACATACCCTCTTGCTTCGCTATCTGTTTACAACGTCAGATAATCTCTCCCTCTCGTGCACTCTTCCCCTTCTTTACGTCTCTGTGACTTTCTCACCCATCTTACTTGTCCCTTTTCAAATGAAAGGGAAAGGGAATAAATTAATCAGGGCTTAAATCAGGCAGAATTTTTTAAACTGGTAATTCTGTGACAGGATGATGAGGAGGTGGAGAGGGGAGGAGGGGAGAGAGAGGAAGGGCGAGGGCAAGACAGAAAAGAAGAAAGAGGGGGAGAGAGAATGAGTGAGCACAGAGGCTTGGAGAGGAGGTGATAGATTTGCTCCTGATGGCCTCACGAAGGAGAGTTGGCTGCAAAATTTTGACCTTGCTCCCAAGTAATTGATGAGACGTAACATTATCATCAGAATAATGGTAATGAGCTATAGAGGCAGACTCTGCCTGTGGAGATTGCAGACAAAATAGACTTTTTAAGGCAAAATGCATTATTCAGACTAAAAAGACTCATTACATAAATTCCTGTTAGGGAAAGCTTTGGTGGTGGGGTTACTTGATTGCAGTGGAGCAGCTCCTT